>JANPWX010000378.1:2371472-2489262 GCA_024734555.1 Trochalopteron elliotii
GGGGCGAAGCCATCGAGAATTTGTTTTGTTCATCGCTGACGCCACCATCGCTTCTTAAGACAGAAATTTTCATTTCTGTTTGGAAAGAAAAAGTCATTGCGAGCAGTGCAATTTTGCAGGCTAATGAGACTCGATTTTGCAGACGAGTACTTCGCATGTGGTGCTGGGGGGGATGTCCTTGAAATGACATCTTTTTAAATGCCTGTCCAAAATCCCCTCAGATATTCCAGAAACAAAGGGTTTTATCCCAGAAATGAAGTCCAGGAAATAGCTGTCACTAATTCATTTTTCTTCACATGAAAGATAAATTAATTAAGGCTTAAAGTACCATGGAGTATTTTGGATGCCCCTGCAAGGGAAAAAACAGAGCATTACTTGCCAAACTGTTTCATCTGTGTTTGTTTTATGGGAAATAAGAAAAAATTCCAAATAAAAGTAATTTAGAGATTTTTGCTGGGGAATATATCCTTCATTCATGCACAGTTCCCAAATTCCTGGCCCTTAGCTGAGCACTGTCTCCACAGCAAAGCCTTGGGCTGGTTGCTTCCCACAGCACTCCTGGCCCTCTGGAAGACAAGCACTTGATGCTCCCAGGCAGTATTTTGGGCTGATCTGGCAGGTTTTTATGCACGCACCACTCGCAGTGGGAGCGTTGCCTCTTGAGAACTGATTCATCTAAGTAAGGGCGCCAGGATTTGGCCCATAGTAAATTCTCTTTAGAGATGGTGCCAACAAAATCTCCCAGCCATGGGAATAGGACGTTTTTGGCAACTCAGTCCCTTGGCTGTCTCTGTCTGATGTTTCCTAGTGGTGACAGGCTAAAGGCAAGATCATTATGGGCTTCCTCACAGCGAACACAGCACAGCTATGTGGCACCCCAGGAGCTGCTGCCTGGTTAAAGGTGTAAGGACATTATTTTCTCTTTCTCATGAACAGCCCTAATCTGAAAAGCATCAAAATTTGCACAGTGCATGAAAATGCTGCGAAAGAGACTACTTGCTCGGTTAGGAATTGAATCACAACCTCGGGAGAGAAAAGCTGAAAGTGCTTCCAAAAGAAGGATTTGTTTCACAGAACAGCTCTGTGGCCTTTGCACTGGAAGTGAGACACTCGGAGCAGACCCACTCTGGTGGGGATTTATGGTGGGTACGGATGGGTGCCTAGGTGCAGGCTACCCACACCAGGGCATTAAAAATGTGGGTTTTTCTCCTTGGCTTTTGAAACTCCTGATGGTACTGCCAGCCAGGAAAATGCACTACTGGAAGAGCCACTCATATTTTCGTTTAATGCACCCATTTGGAGACTGCCATTTAGAAATTGCTCCTCGATGTGGCTCGGTTATCCCTGCCCTGGCAGCATCGGATGCCCAGCCCTTGGCACTGCTTGGGCTGTGGCTGTGTGCTCCCCTCTGCTCTGAAAAGGGCAGCCTGTGGGAAGGGACCTTTCTTCCCCGCCATACTTCCCACCCACAAGCTGACTCAAGGTTTCCATATATCAGGATGAAAGATGAATATGGTTTAAATCTCCTTCTGCTTCAATTAGGCAGGTGACACAATGTTGAGAATCAGATCGCATTCCCGTTGGGCGAAGGGTTTCAGCTAGGAGTACAGCATTTTAGAGGATTTTGGTACAGCCAAGACTAATATCTTGTGCCTGCACTTAAGTATGGTAGTTTATTATCATTTCAAATTTTGCTGCATGGCTAGAAACCACTTTATGGAAGGATTGAAAGTATGTGCATTTACAATATGTGTGCAGTCAGGGAATTACACAGCCACAGGTTTTTAAACACAAATATATGCAGACTCCTATTGATATGATAAACTATCAGTAACATGTGCTGCAAAGCTTCTTAAATCCTCATTGACACAACAGACCACTATTGTGTCAATAGTGTGCAGATTAATGGGGTATTGTCAGGCTATTTTGGGCCTTAACTTTCATTTATCCTAAAACTTGTTCTTCATTGTAACTCTTAACCTTTGGATTCTGCCAACACATTTCTTGTCACAAATATACTAATGGAATTAAAAGAAACCTGGCTTTTAAATGTTAATTACCCCTAGAATGATTGATTTGCAAAAGAAACACATCAGCAGAATCTGAAAGTACAGAGGCAGAGTAAAATGGAGTGAGTGTCAGCCCAAGAGCCAGGAATGAGGACCAGTCCCAGTGTCCCAGGTGACACTTACCCACCCTGTCTCATGGGTGGGGTGTAGGGTTATTCCTACTGTCCAAAGGACTTTTCACCCTCTAAATGCTTTACAGACTTGAGCAACACTTGTTCATGAATTTGAAAATATAAGCAGAGTATCAAAAATTTACATACTGGTAACAGAACCACCTTCTGTTAGAAAATCATATTGAGGTTTTTATTCATTAAAATATGGATAATACTAAACTGTTTTTAAACCAGACATTTCATTCTGCTTGAATGCCTCCACTGGGTTTATAACCAAAGCTGAACTGATTTCAGCAAGTAGGTGTGTTGATTGACATCACCACTTCAGCCACGTGGTGATTTGCTAAGAAGTGCCAGTGCACACAGTGCAGGGCAGTTTGCAAGTTTGGGAAACCACCTTCAGATCATGGTAGCTCAGGAAAAGTTAGCTCAAATGGCAAATCCTTAGGAAATACCAAGTACTGAGGGAAATGGAATTGATGTTTCACCCCTGGCTGAACCAGAGCTCCATCAGTGACTCAGCAGGCAAAGACACGGACACAATGGTTTCTGAATGAAATATCAAACTTATATTCTGAGGACATGTTCATTTAAGCTGTATCATTTCCAATTAAAACTGCAAATGTCATTTACAGGGGGATGGTCAAATCACAGCAGTGCCAAGAAGTGACGATGTTATATCCTAAGAGTCATTTGGTTTTAGCTAAACATTTTCTTCCTCCCTTCTCCTTTTTGCCAGTGCATACAGACATCTGCCTACTGCAAGGCATTGCATAGAGAAACTGCTAGGTAATTTAATATGGATCGATACATAATTCCTGATGAAGTTGACATGTAGGTTTTATATTCACTGTCCTTAAATCTAAATTGCAAAGTGCGATGTTATGACTTACCTTGACTGTAATTAAGTTTGATAGTAAAAGAGAATAGAATTTATTTATTATGAGCGCATAAAATTAGTTGGACAATTTAAGGTGCTATTCAATGAGTAATGCTCCCATAGAAGGGGTAAACATTTGTCTACCTGATAACAGTAGTTTGTATTAACAACCTAGAAAAGTTATTTTCATACAGCTCTGGCTTTATGTGTCTTCTTGTCTTGTCAGTATCCTGGGAGCCATTGCACAGGGCAGGGTGGGCATGTATAATACGTGAATAAATGTAGGACAATTTCCAAGAAAAACAGGCTTTTTATCTCTATTGATTGGTGAAGAATTCTCTCTTTTGGACTTTTAAGAACATAAATGTAGAAAATAGGAAGATCAAGCTGTAATGCCTCACAGCTCATGAACAGAACAGGGTTAAAGCCACATAAGCTGAAACAGATAGCTCATTATGGTGTCAGCCTGCACAAAGCAGAATTCCATGTCTCCCAATGCTCACCTCTGTCAGAGGGATGCTGACCATTCCTGGCTTTAGCACCCATCTCCATGAACCCTTTCTGTAGGTATTGCCCTTCTGTAGCCACTCATTCTTCCCTGTTCCCCATGGCTTAGATCCCAAGAAGATGGATCTTTAATCTGCCTGGAGTGCATGTAAATCATATCCCTGTTCAATCACCCTAAATCTTGTTGCCAGGGGGAATATTGGTGAAAATCCCAGTGTTTGGCTGGCAAAGCAATAAAGCTGAGCCAACCATTTTCCTTCTTGGAGTCCTGAGCTTGTAGCAGTATCAATGCAAGTCAGAAGTGAGACATTTCAGAACATGTTGCTCATGATTTACACCAATTGGCTAAAAATAGCAAATTGCTAATATAACAAGCCTGTGCTGTGTTGATACAGACAAATAATTGTTTATAAGTCAAGTATTATTTAAAGAGGGTTAAGTTTAAGAAAAGATGTCATAAATTTATCCCTGTAAATAGTATCCAAGGCATCATATGAGTGTAGTTCTTTATAATGCTTAAAAGAGAGAAGATAATTTTCTCATATTTTCCAAATGATGGGAGACCCCTCTTTTCACCCTTGATGGCTGTCAGAAAATTATGTGAGGTGCTTTTAAGCAATTACCATTTTGTAAAATATAGGGAGGAGAGAAAACAATTCCAACACTTTTTCATAGTATCTTCTTGGGTGCTGTATTGAGAATTGTGTTTAAAGTATTTCTGACTGTCAAGAATTCACTTTAACATTTAGGTTTCATTAATCATTTAGGTTAGAAAAGACCTTTAAGATCATTGCGTCCAGCCATTAGCAACATCATTGTTCCCTTTTTTATATTTTTCTAATCTGCCTCCTCATTTAGAGGGATGTGCAGAAATCTCAGGCAGTATGCCTGTCACTTGAAGGTGTAGTGATAATTTTTTGCCAACACTGATGCTGGGTTGTGTACCCCAACTTGGCAACTTTGTCCTGTCTCTGTAAAGGATCAACATGTGCATGTGCTTCCCTTCCTGTGATTTAGCTTTCTGGCTGGTCTAAGAAATGGGTTCATACTATTGTTCATGACCACCCACCATCAACTGACATCAGTTTGCCTTGAGAAGCCCACAGAACTATATCTGTATTTAATATTTAAGTGATAAATGTAATAGCTGCTCTCAGGCAAAGGTCTGGCTGAAATTCAATACATTGGCTCTCCAGTTCCCCCATCCATACTCTGGGGAGGCAGAGGAGATGTGCCAGTAATGAATAAAAATAACTGGAAAACAAGTAATTGTTTTAGAGCTTTGTCAGTATACTGCATGGGTCAGCCAGGAGGGATCCTGCAGGATCCTGCACAGATGAACCTGAGACAGTGGAAAGCCAGAAATTCCTCCTCTGCTGAGGCTGTGTGGCTGGCAGAGAGAACCCCGTGTCAGCAAAGACAGAAGAGACATAGACACAACATTTGCAATGTGCTGTCCTGTGTATTTTACAACTTGAAATGTGCCTAGAGTGAAATCTGGATGAAATGTGCTTGGAGTGAAATCTGGATGACTGTATGTCAAAGCTAATAAAAGGGATTCAAGCAATAAACACAACTGGGCACAGTCCAGTAAAACTGGTCTTTCCTGCCTGTAAGATCCCCATCAGGCTTAACTTTGAAAAACCAACTCTTTCAGGCCAGTGGTTCTGGCCATGGCACTTAAGAGCAAAGATCACTGCAATAGTAAAACATGATTCATTTCTAGTCCTTGTAAAAGAATCATCTTGTAAAGTAATCCCAGTGAGGGACAGCTGTGCAGGGCAGAGAGCTGGCAACACCAAAGCCAAGCTGAAGGCATTTGCCATGGTGCCCTTTGGGTCCAGCTATAGAGCAGTAGGTGTTGCTCACTCCCTTCAGCACTTTAAATGTCTGCAGGAATGATTGAAAGCAAAAACCCTCAGTTTTCTGTACAATTATTAGCTTTTCAGTTTGGTGTGTTACAGCACCCATCTTTTGATGGGGGAATTAATTCAAAACATCTAAGGTAATATCATCAAAACACTGTAATTAGATTTAATGGCACACTTCCAAGATTAATAGGTGAGCTTCCTCACAGCCTACAATTTTAATTTCCAAAATTTCATTTGTCATACTGCTACTCAGTACAGATTCACCATCACAGTGTTTACCTACACTATTCCTCACTAGTAGTAAAATGTGCTGCCTTTTCCAGGCATAGACAGATGAAAAGATGTATTAGTAACAAATCTGTGTTCATGGCATATAATCACAAGATGACAAGACACTTAATGTTATCTATTTATATATTATGTATACCAACTTCTGTTACACAAAATCACTTTTCAGTCCCATTTTAAGGGATTACCTAATCCTGTAATTGATTCTGTGTGATGAGTCCCTGTTGTCCTGTGGAGACCCACTGACCTTCAGAACAGAAACAGGCCTGAAAACATTCCATTATTTCACTGGTTTTTTATGTGTAAATTACAAGATAATGTAGGATGAGAGCAGATGATTTTATCTGTCTATTTATTTCACTGGGCTGAGAATTCTAAGTGTTTTATGACTTGACCAAGAAAAAGAATTACTCCCTATCACTAAGAATGACCAAAGACATGATTGATGTTTTCTTTAAGGTAAATCAAATATTCCCACAGATATGTAGCCAATCATACACATTCTCAAACAGCTCAGAGCTACAGTAAAGCTACTTTCTACTGTAACTGTCACATCTCAGAACTTGCAAAGGGATGAAGCAATTGCTCACTGGTTATAAATACCAGCAGATTAGTTTATCTATAGATCTGTATCATGTTACTCATTCCAGAGTCCATAAAATCCAACATGAATCAGCTTGACTTCGTACACAAACAATCACATCCTACACAAAGGTGAGTCCACAGGTAGCAGCCGATGATATTTCACAGTCATGGAGGTTTTAGTGTTACAGAAAACAACTGGACATGTGTGCATGTGCAGACAGACACACACAGAGACACATAAACCTTACTCCTTCACTGTCCCACCAAATATAACTCCACGGATTAAAGCCTTAAATAAGTCTCTAAGAATGTAATTTAGTACAGTCTGAATCCCCCTTGGGCAAGCCTGAGGTAGCTCCTTGGGCTGTCACAGCTAAGCAGCTGTCCAGCCTAACAGTGACTCAGGAGCCAAAAACCTGCCTCATTTGGGTGACACTGAAACAGTTGTAAAGGATCAGACAGACATTATCCATGGATGATGTAGGGAGGGTGCTCAGAAAATAGTTAATACCAGTAATTACTAAGAATAGAAAGGTAAACAAACTGCTTGCAAATTTGTATCTGAATGAATTCTGAAATAAAGCCTTACCACATGGCATTCCTATCCAGCAAGAGGGTAGACTCTTATCCTAGGTTAGAAGAAAGATGACCAAACTCTTTTACCTCTGTGACACACACAATAACGTCCATGGCCCAGACACAATCAGTAATGACAGGAGCTGCTGCCTTTGGCATATTACCTTGAGTTTCTGTTTAGTGTGTGCCCCTTGACATCTCAGTATCTGGCTTCAGCCTAGGATATTTTGTTCTTGAGACATAGGTGATTACCTTTAATTAGTCTTTCGACACTTATGGCCTTATCTAACATTGCTGTTTGTTTGAAAAAAATACTTCTAGCTTTGATGTACCTTAGTGTTCCTTCTGGTGTGCTGGCTGTGAGCTGCAAAATCCTCTCTGTTGAGTAGCTGTAACAGAGGCATCCATGAAACAGAGGCTTCCTTTCCTCTGTTCTGTGCTTTGCACGTGAGTGCCGAAGAAAAATTTCCACTTATGGAAGGGGAGCACACACAATTAGTATTCTCTATATATTATATATTCTCTCTTTAAGTTCTCTATTCTACTATTCTCTATAGTAGTAGGCAGAAGTGACTGCAGATTGTTTGATCCTTTGGAGTTACTGCTGCTCCTTCCCCCCATCAACATTTGAAATGTGCACCTGTCTGGAAGGCACTGTTTTCCTTAGGAGAATGCAAGATGACACGTTTTCACCTTTGAGGTGACAGTAGGTGACAATGAGATAGGTGGCCCATTTCAGCCCCACATTGTCTCACTGATCACAGTATGCCAGCTGCTTGTATGACTGTGCATGTCAGCCCACTAATCTTAAGTGATGCAAAGCTCCACAGAGTCTGGGGAAATACCATTGTCTGTGACAACTCATGCAGGAAACAGTCATGCAAAGGAGCTGTCAGGGGAGGAGGCTTGGTCTAGGAGAGGGGGGTGTGGGGGGTCAAAAGTGTAGAAAGCACTTTGGATCCAAGGCAATATAAATTAGCCACGGCACCCAGTCTATCCTACAAAATCTCCTCTTTGCATCACATACTGGAAGAATTAACATCGCAAAAACACACAACAAAGCAACAATCAGTAATAACAAGTTATAACTAAATACCCTGGATGGTGCTTGACTTGGTAAAACAGGCTCAGGTAGGAATGCCAACACTATTATCTGACATAGCTGGAAAAAAGAGTAAGCAGTGACATCTCCATTCTTGGCAAATCACAGAGACTGCTGCAGGCACTGTGTTCCCTCTGCTGCTTGGAGTGATGCAGTTGTAGCTGCTTGTCGCTGTTAGCTACAGATCTCTTCTCTTCTGTGTCTTTGTGGGGAAGAGGAGGGCATGAAAAGTGGTTCACTACTTGGGAAGCAATGGAAGAAACAGTATTTGTGGTTCCAGTCAAAGTTTCCCAACTCCTTTTATAGATTCGACTTTTTTTTTTTTAATTAGTTGCATAACAGGATTTTAGCAGCCATGTTATAGCAAATAAATCATTTTATAATAAAGTCTCTACTGTCCAACAGCCAAAGATAACTACAGGTTATTCTCAGCTTTCTTATCAAAAGCTGTTTCAGACTTGGATATTTTATCTGAGTACTTTAGATGCTGCCTGAATAACTTCCCACGTTCAGAAGAGTCTCAGTGATTGTTTATTTTGTGCATGTGTACTTTGCATGCTGGCAGAGAATGCCTAGTTGGTAATTTCTCTCCCTGCCATTATTACCCAAGTATGTGCACCAGGCCAAGAGCTCAGCACCAAACCAGAGAGGGATGGAAAGGTCTCCACCTGTCGTGTAGCCAGAGCACACAGAAACACTGTCCATATGTGGAGAGCAGCTGCATAAGGCACAGGCTTAGGCTCCCTGCCACCTGGCCAGTCCCTGCACTGCCCCAGGCCCCGAGTGCACTGCCAGGAGAAGAAGGCAGTGGAGTCAGGGGGATGCAGGAAAGGGGGAACAGGGAGAAAGCAGACTGTCCCCTGCTTACCCAGCTGACTGGGGGTTTGGAGAGCAGGTCATGGCCATGGTCAGCCTTGGACTCCCATCACATCACATTGCCTGGACTCAAGCTCAGATGAGCTTTGGACACATCAGAAGAGGCCACATGACTTCTTACTACAGACCCAAGCGAGGAGCTCTCTGCAAGGTGGATCATCTCTCAGTCCTGCCCATCAGTAATGTCATGGCACTGATGTCAGGCTGACAATTTAGATTCAAAATCCTTCCTAGAAGGATCAGGATGGCACGTGTGCATGTGTTCCTGGGGTTGCTGGCCATCTGGGCTGCTCTTAAAGCCATGTGGTTTTACACCCTGCCCACGTTTCAGGGTCCTGTATCCAGAATGGCACTCAGGAGAACTGCATGTGTTAACTTGCTCTCTGATCTACCCTCTTCATGAACTTTTGACAGTTACTAAGTCTGTGTTTTCCCTTGGATCTTCAAAAACCTTTCAAACAGACCTGATGACAGAAAGCCTGTTGATTTTTTTGTTGGGACTGAGTGAAGATCCCTCTTTTCTCTCAGGTGCCAAAAGAAAAAAAAGTGAACTATACTTTTCAAATGTCATCCTGGGGAGCCAACCCTCAAATTCTTCCTCACATATAAATTGTCCTGGCAGGATTACCATATAATATCCATTGCAGCAGTGGAAAATATCAAAGGATCATGGCTTAAAATTAAACAAAGCAGCACCCTTTCTTGTCTCAAAAGCAATACACTGTTCCTCTTCCTCTTTTTCCCTTCTCACCTGCAAATTGCCATGCAGTTTGGTAAAGTGAGATTAAGTATCCCCAATAAACACTCCCATGTGAGGCCAGCAAGAGCAAATGGAAGCAATCACTTTACTTTTTAGCCCAAACCTTCTGTTACTGCAGCAAATGAGATTTTTTTTTTCTTTTTTTGCAGCTGACTAGCAGAAACTGATTTAGGCCCTTTGCACTTGCTGCCAGCAAGTGTTCCCACTCCAAAAATAGCCTATTGAAGAAAGAAGTGTCAGTTGCTGTCTTCAACAGGCTGCTTTCTAAACCCATTGTTAGAAGACACCTACTTCAAATGAAACCTGGCATGTCACCGTGCTGTGGGCAAAGTGCCATTCCAGCAGATGGGCAGGGGTAGGCAGTGCCAGCAATCCAGTCTGTATATCAGCCTTGAGTAACAAGGTTGTATTCCCATCTGAGGATGTCAAAGCCTGGAGCTGTGCTCTACCTTAACCTGTGTCCTTACACACCTTGCTGCTCACACACATCTACATGGTATTTGAAAAGCTTCTATTTGATTTGCAGCCCATCCTGCTCTGTTCCACTGGCACCAGGTTTAAGTTTGGGATGGGTGAGCCTGGCCTGCCATGCTCTGCAATGAAAGTGTGGGCAGGACCACATGAGCAGTGCTTGGCTTTCAGTGCCTTTCTCCCCACTGTGGAATTCAGTATGTGGGAAAACACCTCAGGGTGCTGTAGTCGAGGCAAAAACTTCCAGAAACACCTTAACAGCTGTGGAACAGTGAGAAACCACAATGTAGGTACCTCTGAGTGGAGCTGCAGGAGTCCAGCAGAGGTTAATCTCAGTGCTCAAGTCCCCCTACATTTAGAGTGAACGTGTGCCCAAGTGTCAGGTGGTGAGAGCAGCCCTGCAGTCTCAGTCTGTTGTAGTGTCAGCAATGCCCACGTTCTCAAGTGCCTCAAAAGAGCATCAGGCCTTGATGAACTGGGATTCATATGCCACAGCCTCGTGAGATTAATATGACAAGGAAGTCTCTCCCTTTCAACGTGTCTTGTACAAAAAATGCCTCATCTTTCCAGTGAAATGCCAGCCCATGTGTGGAGACTTTATCTAGGTTTTCTGTAGTACCTGTTTGTGTTATGTGTCTTACAGAGTCTCAAATTAATGCATGTAAACTCTATCTGCATCTTTTCAAAATCTCGTCTTATGTGTCCCATGAAACTATTAGTTTAGCTATCACTAGGTATTAAAATTTAAAAGGGTCACTAAATGCATACTGCTAGAAGGGAACAACATTAGTTACACATTACCAGAACAAAACTAAATTAAGAAACAGCTCATTTCCTTTGTACCATCAATATTTTACTCAGCCATAGCCTGGATGCTTGTACTCACAAAAAGGAATTAATCATTCATGTGCTAATGTACCTCCATTTTTTAAAATCATCATTTAAGTAATCATTTTTGTGTGTGCTCAGATGTGTGATGCCTGCTTATGAAAGTGCAGGAAAAATCAATACAAATTAAATAAAATTTAAAAGGTGGATATCAGTGAAACAGATGCAAAAGAGTCCTCCATGCAGTAAAATTGTAATCAAATTGCTGTAAAATTCTGTTAGTGAGTCATAATTTGAAAAAGATACCAGTCTAATGCTAAACTTATTTATATGCTATGCTACCCTCCTTATTTTGGTGCAAGCATACACAATGCAGCTCATCACAGATTTTATCTTAAAACGTGCATAAAACTGAAACAACAAAATCTTTATTGCCATTTAATTGGGCACTGCCATTTCCCAAGAGTTTATTTACCAAGAATCACAGTGTTCACATCGTAACATCATCTGTGTCTGCACATCTGGGAGGTTCCCAAAACCCTCCTCAAAGTGAGGTGCAGGAAGTCTCATGGGAAGGCTCCCACCTGGGGCAGGCCCAGGGATCCCTGTCACACCACAAGTGTGGGAAATGAGGCACCATAAGGCTCAGCAAAACCAAAATTCTCCTCTCCTGCAAAGCCTCACGCAGCCTGCAACATCTGCCCAGTGCAGATCACAATAATCTGAGTTTCATTTCCCCAGCTGCCTGAAAAGGACTAACTGTATCTCCTGGGCTGGATTTGCTGCTGCCTTGGGCTTGTCATTTACACCCATGGAAAGTGCTCCAAATCAAGAGCCCTGCTTTGCTCAGATATAAATTACAGCCACTTTACTCAGCCATAAATGTCTGTCTAAGGTTAAAAGTGGCAAAGAACAGCAGTTAGTGGTGGCTGCATATAAAAAGAGTTAAGATGGTCCTACCAGATTGGAGCCCACAGTCCCATGGAAATTAAATCAATTTTTGCTAAAGGTGTGATTGCTTCTTTTGGACTACTCACATCAGTGAAAGAACATGGCAAAGCTGTTAGATCCCTGCAAGAACAATGAATTTCACAGAAGAGCAGCACAGTGTCTTTTTTCTACTTGAAGTAGAATTTGGTGTAGCAGTACTGTAGGCTTTTTCTTCTATTGCTTCTATAATTTTATGGTGATGAATTTTGATGACAATTTAACAAATCTTTGTGTTTATGAGGCAATAGCACAACCTGCAAAATAAATTCCAAGGCCAGGTTGTCTATTAATATATGGTATGGCTTCAATATATGAATGGCTAGAGATGAGCTGGAACAATGCTCAGGAAAAAGCAAGAGAATTTAGACCTTGACTTCAAGATGTAAAACTTGTGTTCCTTTTTCAGCCAAGACCTGACATTCTGTCTGTGAAATGGAGAAAATGATCCAGCAGGCAATACTTCTATTTTGCAGAAACATCTGAGAAACCAAGTAGTGGGTTCCCACTCATCTCTTCACCAAAAGCCATGCTTTTGGGTATTTAATTTTGAATAAAGGACTTTTTCTTCTTTTCTTTCCCTTCTTGGTAGATCCAAATCTTTTCCAGCCAAAACTTCTGTGATAACCACTATGTCCCTCTAAACTGTTTCTCCCTCACCCAGACATCATACTTGCAGCCATCTCATCTGCAAATGTCAGTGAGTACATGGCAGAAAAAAAGCACAACAGTATGATTAGCTTTCTGATAGTGGATAACAGGAGCAGCATAAATGACCATGATTTGCAGGTGTATCATGAATGGCTATATTTTACACTGCAAGGAACTGAGAATTTAACTTTTCTTTTGGAAAAAAACCTGGTGGGGCTGGATTTGGCCACAGCTTAGGAACTCCCTGGGAAGGCAGCAGGAGCTCAGTACACGCTGCATAGGCACCAAACCAAGCACACAATTTACATGCCCTGGCACTGCAAAGCAACCTGTCACTACAGGCCAGTACACAGACAGGAGTCCATAACCTTGGAGAATTGGATTGGCTCCGTTTATTTCATTTTAACCCAATTAAGGGACAATGCATCATGAGCAGTGTATGAGGCAAAAAAGAGTTGCCAGATGAAGTATCCACCAGGTCTGAAAGCCACTGCCAGTTAAATGTGCAGCACAAGCACTTTTGAAATTACATGAACAGTTAAATTAATATGGATTTAAAATTTCTCATTTTTATCAAATTCAGCTGTTGACAAGACCTCAGCCAGAGGGAGGAAGGGGAGTGAGAGGGCAATGAGTTTCTCAACCTCAAGGTGTGCCACCTGGATGGGAGGAGGAAGGGCCCTTTCCTAAAGGACATACATTGGATCATACTGGAGGTGAACCTTTGCATGAGCTGTCTGCATGGAGCAGACCTGACTGCTTGAGACTGAAGTTGCTGATAAGAATGTAAAGTTTGACCTACAATAATTTATTTTTCTGGGTGTCTAATGGACTAAGTGGGTTTTTTTCCCAGTTCAGAAGCTGCAGGTGGGCTGGGGATCATTTGAGTGAGGTTTAGCTATGGACCTCCACCATTCCCTGTGCAGAAGCCAGTCCCTCCAGAGAAACCAGAGTGGGAGTTTGCACAGGTGTAGAGAACTGCCCCAAATCTATGTGTGTGCCTCCACTATCTCAAAACATACACATGTGCCTTTTCTTGCCTTTGCTTAAATTTAGCAAAGTGTCCTGAAATGCACTTCATATGATGTGAAAGATAAAAATGTTTCTGTCTTACTTGTGCCAGTTTATTGCTAATGTGGGCAGGTGATTCATCAATGGATGAAATGAGATTTCCAAGTTGTTTTAAAATGATGAGGTAGTTTTCAGAGCTTATGCAGTTTGTTACTAGATACACGATTTATTAATATATTTGTCAAATAATGTATTTGACAAATTTTAAAAACATTTCTGGCTAATTGCTTTTATAACTCATCAATCTTAAAAGGGGACTAGCAAGATAAGATTGTATTTTACAATCTGTATTTTTCTAGTCTCCCCTTTATCATAGCCCAGTGAAAGGGATGGAAATGTAAACACTGAATACATGTTTCCCCATGATTTTTCTTTGGTTTACTGTTGATTTTCTTTGTTCAGGATAGAATCAACTTTGCAAGTTAAGCTAGACAAGGAGATTGGCCGGTTTCAAATTTCATAATTGATTGGTGTAATTGTGATTGCTTTCAGCACCATGGGACCTTTTAACACCACTTCGAATTTTTTGGTTTGATTTCACTCTAAACCATACCTAAATGTCCATCTATTCTTTACTGGGTCCTATTCAGAAATAAATTTTCAGGATTACATTTGCCTATTAAAGACTCGATTGAAAGATGGATTCAGGGCTCAGACACATGCTCACTTAACAAAGCAGATGCAGCCATTTCTTCAAGCTGTTTGTTACCACCTGCTTGTCAGACACTGTATCCCACCAAGGAGTGGATGGAGCAGGGTGTGTGAGCCTTTGGTAGCTGCTTCAGTGCAAAGTCCTGTGGCTTAGCTGAATTCCCTGGACATGTTCCCTTCCATCTGCAAATGGCTAAGCCTTGAACCTGCACTTAAGGACCACTGACTGAGCAGTTTTCCTCAGTGAGACCAGAGCTTCCAGTCCTGGGATGAGATCAGCCACAAGACTTCCCAGAATGTGCTGGGCAGCCCTGAGGTTCTGCGGGGGCAGAGGAGTCTGCCAGCACCAGGGCAGGCCCAGGTGCTCAGGCTGAGCACACACATCCCTTCCCCTGTGCTGATGCTCATTTCCAGGCCCAGCTGCTTTTTACTGCCCCTCTGCCAAGCAATTGCTCCCCATAACTGCTGGCAGAACACAGCATGTGCCTCTTCCCTGTGCTCCCTGGGCAAAATCCGGCAGGCAGCTTAACCACCTGCTAAACTATTTAAACCTAATGTAGTTTAAAAGCCATAAGAGCCCAGCAGGAAAACAGGGAGAAGTCTTGGAGACCATTCTGCTGAATAAATGTGGGGAAATTTCTGACACTCAATTGCTATCTGGGAAAAGTAAAGCAGTGATGCCTTAACCACAGTGAGGGTTTGTTAACTGACACTGTGGGTTCACAACCACTTCTCTGAGACTCCTGGGCAAGGGGAGGAAGAGAGATATGGCTTACACTCAGATGTAAATCTCTGCAACATCAGCATGTACACACCCTTCACAAACCTGCCCATGCAGCTTGTATATAGGCCTACAAGGGGCTGCTGATTCAGGGTTTTCTTAACAACAAAAACATATTTTTTGGAATTTAAGTTTTGGAACACGATGCAGCCTGCTAAACTCTCTTTTATTAAAAAATATACTAGAACAACACAGAAAGCATAGCACCAGCCAGTGCTGGGAAGGCAGACTTATATTGAGAGCAAGAGCATATACATTGAATAAACTCCATTTCAGACCTAGCCCTGCAAACACACTCCCAGCAGGTTTACTGCTGTGGGACAAAGACACTGCCTGATCCAATCCTTACAGACAAGGTCCTTCCATCTGCAAGAGCTGTATTCCTACCACTCTTAGTATTTTTCAGCATTATTCAACAGTCAGCTTTATTTGATTTGTGGCATAGTATGTTTTTGTGCTTTTATACATATTTTAAAGTTATCTTTGTCTTTAGCTGTGGCATTGTCATAAAAACAGCTCAGAAACACCAGCTACAGCAGGAAGGGTGAACAGAGGCACTTCAGGAACTAATGAGAGTGGGGCAATCTGCATATTCAGAGCAGGAGCTGCACACACAAACTGAGCCACCATCACCAATGGGTGAGCTGATTACTGTTTATTTGAGGGGAGAGAAATGAGTTCTCACTGGCTGAGACACTTTTGTTATCGTGAAATGCATATTTGGCTACAGCAAATGGCTTCAAATCAGAAAAGTGACATTTTTGTGCTGGCTGTTTATAAACAGGATGTAGTTAGTGTAAGGCACCCACAGCTGCAGTAACTGCAGATTTTCAAGGCCAGACTCAAATGTATCATACTTCATCATTATTTTTCTCATATTTGCTATACTCAAGGCCTTACAGAAGCCAAGAAAATAACTTGTCTGGTTGGTTGGCACCTAATATTGTATGGCAGCTCATTGTTTTCAAGTGAGTTGGTATTTTTGCCTGAAACTTTAATCACAGCATCACAGGCCCAGCCCTGTTTTTGATAGTCAATATCAGTGTCATGAGCACTGTAAGTGCACAACTGAACTCAATAAAACTGAAAACCAGGGAGGCCCTTCAGTATTAAGAGTGAGTTTAGTTGAGATGAGAGTCAGAAACTCCAAGCCTGGTGCTGACTGCCTGACCCCAGTGATGTGGCAGGTGGGAATGGGCAAGGAGAGGTGTAGCAATAAGGTGATGGGGCAGCATCACAGGTAGAGCTTTCTAGAAAGACAGATGCAGCTTCAATCCAGATGTCCTCCTAACACTTATGATAAAGTTGGTGGGAGTGGCTTGAGGAAACCACCTTTTTTTTTTTTAATCTCTTGCATCAATGTGTAACAGTAATTCTTACAAGAAAAACATTGTGGATACCAGTGGCTTTCCAGGGGGGAAAAAACCCCAAAGGTGTGGGAGTACAGTACTGAGACCTGTAAGCAGTTGCTAGAAGCTGTTGTCCAAACTGGTATACACAGAGTTTGCTTTTGACTCCAGTAATAACTAAAGCAACTTATCTTCTGCCAGAAAAACACATTTCTTTCCAACAGAAAACTGCAATGAGTGTGCTGTGGTCTTCATCATTCTCCAGCTTCCCCTCTGTGGACAACATTGAAAAGGCCAGCTTTTCTCAGTTGTTTTGATTCCTTTTTCTTCCCTGTATCTGTCAGTGACAGTACTAATAAGTTTTGAAACAAAAGGACAATTTGTTACTTTAGAATTAGCACCATGACTGCTCTTTATATGGAAATAAGGTTATTCTGCTCTAATGAAATTGCTGAGCTGAATGCACAGTTTGAAGTTCATGACCCATTGAAATGATGATTTATGGAACTTTCTTGCAAATTACCTGTGTTAACATCATATATAATGTATTTCTATCACTAGACCTTTGGAAAGAGTTTTCTTTTGCAAGATTCTTCTTGTTTGTTGGGAATACTTTAGTTCCCTCAATACTGTCCCATAGGAGGGTTTAAATTTTACAGTGCACTAGAAACCTCTGAAGTTTCTGCTTTCAGATAAATGCTGGGCAGTGTCCAGGCTCACTCCACTTGTATGGATGCTACTGCAGAAAGTCTTTTTTTCTGTACTATCACCAATTTCATTTGGTCTCAGCTTTGGAAAGACAGGTCATGTTGTTAAGATCTGCACTGAGATCACTGACACAGAAAGAGGTAAGAAAAAAACCCTGCAAGAGTTACCACAACAATTCCCCTCTTCTTCTAGTCTGTGCTCAATGTTAAACCTGTTACATGAAAAGACAAGGAACATCAATGTGGGATCAAAGAATTAGGGGGAGATCATAGTGCATCAAGAAGCATTTTGTTTTGGAGGATTATAATATGAAAGGTAAAAATAAATGTATGGAACAAAAATGCTGGGGAATGAGAACAGTGTGGTGTGGAATTCCCTCTTTGTCATTTCCACTAAATTTCATTCATTGAAAGTGCTCAATATATGGCAAATATTTGAGAGACCAGTGCCAGAGCAGTATTTTGTATATTCTGTAGATGGAAGTGTATTGGGAATCTGGTCAGCAGTGTAATTGTTTATGTTCATTATAAACAATCTGTGTTATTTGGCAACAAAACCTGCCTTTCTGAGTTGACTCTCATTGCTGCTGAGATAGTTCTATCAGCTGGTTGTAATTTTACTTTGGGGGCATGCAAAATACACTGTATTTCTTCCAAATTATCTGTGGGAAAAACATGAACAATACACTGAAGGCCCCTCAGTCTTGTGGGACCTGTCTTGGCCCTTTTTCAATAGTCTTTAAGAGCCATAAGAGGATACAGAATAGGTTTAGTTTGCATGTGTCTTCTACCACTGTTACATACATCTACATCTCCTTTCCTGGCTATAATGCCCAACTACTCTCATCTTGAACAATGATAGCAGATAAAATAATCTGAGGAAAATAAAATAATCTGAAGAAAATTGCTACTGAAGGTAGGATGGGACATGGAATGGGGTAAAAAGATCTTACTGTGAAAAGGTAACATCCTTCTTGGCTTAAAAGATGAAACAAATACTACAGAAGCCATTTTCTGAGCTTTCCACCCAAGGCTGAGTTCCTCACAGATGTGTAAATGTGGTTTCTACAAGATGGGACCTTGTGTTTGTCCAAGCTACCCTGCACCTGAAGGACCTCCTTGTATCTCATATAAATATGTACTTGTGCTCCCACCTAGAGCAAGAGGAGCATAAAAGATTTTCTATCAGGTGTTTGGGAGGGAGATTCCCAATTATTCTCTACTATATGAGCAGAAACTACATCTTCCCTCAACTTTTTTTTTTTCTCCTAGAAGAGCAGAGGGAGGGCCTGACAATGAGTTACCCAGTAAGTTCATGGTTAGGATCTTTCAGCTCCTGGTCTAAAATCTGCCCAGGATGGGTCAAAACAAGGACTCAAAATATGAACTTTTCCATCCCACATACCTGTTCTAACTACTAGGAGCTGGTCACTTGAAAGGAGATTTTTCTGTCACTCTTCAGCTGTTCCAATTTGTAGGAATAATTAAATATTATTCAATTTAATGAGAGATGGATTGTACAATCCAGCAAGTTTGAGCATTTGCCTTTGGTATCGATGATGCAGCTTTGAGTCTCTGCTCCAGTGACTCATCAGAGTGAACAGGAACAGCTGAATTACTGGATGGGGATTGCTTTTGCTTGATTGACGTTTTTCTAGGAAAAAAAAGAAACCCTAAACCAAACTGTTGAAAGAGGGCTGATGTGCTCTGAATGAGCCCGACCACATGCCTGCTGCTTCTCTGGCCACAGACCTGCTCATACTCATGCAAAAGTATTACAAGAGCATGTCCCAGCCATGTGTTTTCGAGGAGCATTTCATCAGCACCAACAGTTTTAGCTCCTCTCCCATGCTGGCAGCCTCCACTGTGGGGGAATGTGTTTGTGCTCACACCTGTGCCTAGAGATCACAACTGCACGAGAACATGAAAGGATTTTTCCACGTACATTAGGTGCTTTAAAAAAATTCCTATAATCTTCTGTTTTCAAGTCTTTCTCCCCTTGTCTATTTTTGCTAAGCCTGTGCTTGTCATGCCTGTAAGGCTTCAAAATGAGGAAGACTTTTATTCTGAAAGCAGCTGTTTCTACTACAGGAGTGCCTTCAGTTTGGCTGTGATCTTCCTCCAGGAAGGTGAGGCTCTGCTCTCAGCTTACACCCAGGCTATCCCAGCTCCACTAAGTTGATCCAAGGACAGAATTTAGCCCTGTGGGCTGAGGCTGAGCTTTTGCTCTCTTTTAGCAAGTCTGACTCTCTCGTCTTGACATCCCTTCTGCTTTTGAAATGTGCAGCAGGAGCACCTCTAAATTTTAATCGGGCGATTTCATTTGTTCAGCGCTTAAAGAGCAGGATTTATTTACTGAGGATTTAAATTTCTCCAAAGTAGAGAGAAACTAAATAGCACTGCTCTTTAAGCATGTCTTCACATTTAGAAAGCATTGGGTTACACTTTCCATTTGAAGCTTTTCTTCTCAAAAAATAATTCAGACACCCCTCCTGAGACTTTCCCAGCTCTGCCCCCCTGTAACCCAATCTGCCCTGTCAGGGAGCACAGCCCGCTGCCTGCCAGGTGTGCAAGCCAGTTTGTCACATAAAAGACTTCAGGCATAACTGCTGGCAACATGAGCTCTGAAAAGGCATTCAAAGAGGGCTTTATATATACTTAAGTGTAAGAGATGTGCTATTTTGCTAAAGGGACTCAGTATCTATGTTTTACTGTAAATGCACCTTTTTCTCTACAAGCTATGAATGAGAAATTAATTTTATTGACTTTATGGATGGCTTTGGGTTGGAGATAGATCTCTTCCCACAGGCATCCTTTGACATCTTGCCTTTACCTGACAGCTATCAGAACTAGTAGGGGACAACCACCACTTCTATTGGAATGAATCCTCTTGTTATTATAGTGTCAGGCACTCAGCATTGTCTGACCCTGCAATCTAGAGGCCCAGAGTGCCTGCAGTCCTGGGGAATACTTTTGAAAAATAGTGATAACTAAGATAATAATAATTTTCAGCACTCCTGTAAAGCTTTTAATCCATTGATTTCAACCAGATACTGGCACTTACTACTAGAGGAAAGTTAAATTTGTGGCATGAGGGATCCTATCATTTGAAGAAGGAAGCCTCCAGAACAATGTGCACTGGGCTGTTAGAAAGGACAATGGTCAATTGTTTTGGGTAACATGCTGATCTCGCTGCACTTAATGGAAAAATGACTTCAGTGGAGCCATAAACACAAAAAAGTGTTGGGAAAAATATTATCATGGTCTCTGTATTCAAAATATGCCTTTTGTAACAAAGCACTGCAAACTGTAATGCAGATGTTTGCTATTTGATGCTTATTTTGTATGTCAGACTAATTATTTTTGACTGTTTGGCTTCTTTGTCTGTCTAATTTCTTTCAAATTTGAATATGCAGAGATACAACTTTGTAAAGAAGGTGTAATATTGTAAAAGTACTTCAAAAATATTGACATTATGTCAAATTGATTTACTCGTACATCAGATTTTTTGTTTACATTTCACAGAAATCCAAGAAATGTCACTTTTTTGGCACCAGCATTCATGGTAAATAGCCTTCAAAGTGTCATTGATGAGATTTTGATGAAGAAAAATTTTACGTTTGCTGGTATTTGCTCTAGAGAAGTAGGCAAACACATCCAAGTAGGAGGGAGACAGCTAATCATGTACCTTTCTGACAAACTAGCTAATCAATGCTGTATGACTAGCAAGTGCCTTACAGCCTCATAGAGAAATTACAATCAATCCAAACTGCTAAGAATTGGGGAAAAAAAATCCTTTTTTAAAAAATAAGTTTGCATAGCAAACACTTCTTAAGCAGCTGTGATTTGTTTATGGGTTTTCTACAAACAGAAGGAAGAACTAGATTTCCTTGATAAATGACTTATTGTTAATTATTCAATGAGTGCCAATCTCCCACCTACTTTAATGAACTCTAACACAGTGAATCTTAACACCCAATATAATGAAAGTAAATTTTCACCCTTAATGCAGTGTGAATGGCACAATTGCTTTATTCTTTTATTCACAAAGTGTCAGTCATTCATTTCAGCTCTGCATCATTCAATAGAACTAAGATGTGCAGTGAATGTGATTCCAGTCATGTCATCCTGTTAGTGCAAAGTGATTCTCAATAGCACTTGACAGCACACTGCTGGATTGGCTCAGTGCATTAAAACAAACCAAATTATTCTGGTTTTATGTACATATCGCTACTTGTTGACATCCTAGTAAATTGTTTTAATAGCCTGTACTTATGAAGGTGTATATCTTTGTCGTTAAATTCCAATACATTGTAAAGTATACTTTACATAGAAAATATTACTCTCTCAAGAAAATTGTAAGCACAAAGTTTAGACTCAAAAATTACAATGATGTTCACTGCTTTATCTGCTCTTTGAGCAGCCATCACCAGCTAAATGTGTGTGACTGAATCAGGAGTGAGTGGCCCGAGATGCAGCTTTGGAGCAAGGGGAGTGTAACGTGCTGCCAGTTACAGCCCAATTAAATGGTGTTCTGCTTAGATATTTGTGGCTAGAACTGCAGCCTTGATGAAAACCAAACCAATATGGTTTTTACACAATCTCGGAAAATAATTTCCTTTAAGCAGTCTTTAGACCAGATTTATATATTATGCCAAACAAAGGAGATGATGAATACTTCCCTCAGTTAATACCACCTTCATATGAAAGGCGTGCATTGGCCTAGCAAAGCAATAAATAAATCCACAGTGATGAATACTGACACTCTTTACTCCTTTTTTCCTGCCTCTGCTTTCAGCTCCATGCTGCCATGCCAACTCAGACGTACAGAAAATATTATGTGTCCTGTTTAGAAAGATTGACCAATTTCCCATACTTCGTGGTGGTCCTTAAGGAGGAAATAATTCATCTCACTAACCTTTATGGACTTCAGTGCACAGATGACTTGCTGATGTTTTTAATTGGTTCAGCGGTATGAGTTTGATGTGGTTTGCTACACTTGCTGCTTTTGTTATGGAATATCCAAACACCCAGGAAGTCTTTTTCTGATGCACATCCGACCTCTCATCTACCCACACAGCTGTTACTGGCTTGTGGTTTTCAAAATTTGATCAGAGGCTCCTTTCAGTTAGGAGATGAATTAAGATTCATTCATTGAGTCCAGATACTGAGGGGCAAAACATGTTCCTGATGCCAGACAGAGACTGTGGCACTCGTGTATCTCACTGAGGTACCTATTCTTTGCTTGATTGTGTTCATATCCACCTCTCTGTAGGACTTGGTGTCATCTCCCAAAACAGCTGAACCTTTGCCACTTAAGCATGCGATCTGACTCTTTCAGAGCAGAGATAATCCTAAAAGCCCTAGAAAACTGCTGTCATAAATTTGAATATAATCAGCATTAGAAATATATGAGCTACATCTACTTTGGGAGGGAAAGAAGGGAATAGGGTGATGGGGCATTCCAAGAGTGGGAATGGGTCACTTAGGGTCCCTTTATTTTATTATTGTACAGCTTTTAGCTGGAGAGCCACAGTCATGATATAAACCTGCCTCCAAGGGAGACAGATCTGAAAATCTTACAGAAATGTTCTGAAAGGTGAAGCAACTCCTAAAATTACTAATTTTAGCTGCCAGCCCATTGGTATGTTCTATTCTATAGCTCTGGCTGGGAATTGCTGTATGATCAAGTAAGAGCTATAGAGCTGCAATGGTTTGTATTTCACAAGCACTGATCAAATCTGATGTAAATAAGCAATTCAAATGTCTAAATAGCATGGTTGTCTACTTTTCCCTTCTCACCTGAATGTTTATTTCCTTAGCAAAACTTCTGACAACTGTAGAATTCTTAGTAAATGCATGCTTTCATTTGATTCCATCTGAACACTGAACTTTTTCTGTTATTTGAGAATGTATGGAGAGAATATCAAATCATAGAACAGTGTGAGTGCTTGTATTACTGTTTTATTTTATTTTAAATAAAATGATAATACAAATACTCTGGAACTGCCAGGACACTGAAATCTGAGGATTTGTGGTGGTTTGCAAAACACCCAGAAATGAAACCTGATTGGTTACAGTCCCTCATGTGATGGGCTCTCTCCTTCAGGCCTCGTGGATGCCTTAGAAAATACCCTCAAATGGGTAATGGTACATGCACAAAGTGCAATACCTCACCCTCTGCACAGAAACTATTCACTGGTTTCTAAAGCCCAGGCAGGCTGCAAAGATGCACTCTAACCATTAACGGCACAAAGGGAAAATGGGATTTGTTTACATTTCAATCACTGATTAAACAATACTATCTAAGATAGCAATCTTACCTGGACTCGGGAAAGGGTAGAGGGTACATAATTCTGTATACAGAATGCAGAAACCAGAAGCCCTTTTGTTTGCATTTTTCATGATGGGAATTAGATAGACAAATAATAATGATAGTGGCAGGAGTGCAGTGGATAGATTCACTTCTGCAAGAAAGAAACCAAACCACACCCAGATTGTCTCTTGCTAAAAGCACAGATTATTAGGCATATGCAATTCTTGTATGTGTGAAATAAAGTGGATACATGAGCCAATGGAAATATTATAGTTGCATTAGTGTATTACACTTACTACAGACCAGTTGTGGCAGGAATATTATTATTTTTTTTTCCTTTACAGTAAGTGTTATATCTTATAACACTTACTCTTTGGAGAATACCTAACTGATTTGGCTTTGTCCTTATTTCTGTTTGTCAAAGTTGAAACTTGTCCCCACTAAAATCAGTACATTTTAATTTTGGTTTCAGTGGTATGAGTGTGCAAACCCAGCACACCCTGCTTGCAGAATACAGTATTTATCCAGGTTTTGCAGACTAGTAAATACTGTTGATCTGCTCTGCATAAAACATGTGGCCAGCTAAAGGGTGCTCATCTTTATTTAGAAATGAGCATGCTTATTGGCTGAACTATTTAAAGGGTAATATATTCAAATATGTAAAAAATGTATTTAGCAGCATCAGAGATTTTACAAAGTTCTTAGTTTCTCATTTTTTTAAATGAAAGCACACATATACTGTAGCAGCAGCAATGCCAACATCTACTGCTGCATACCAAGATGCTCCTGGTGAATAAAGTGATGGAAGGGGGAGACTGAGGGAAAAGGGCCTAACAGGGTTAGGTACAGGGGGAGTCACATCCTCAGAGTGCTTCTGGTCTGATCACTTAGACATGGATAAGCTTCCACTCCTGATTCCAGAGGAAATGGCTTACTCTGATCAACCAACTAAGCTTCCTCAACAGTGAACTCACACCTCTAACCCCCCAAGTCTGCACATTTTGCACAGCAAGGATTTGCTTTGCGT
Source organism: Trochalopteron elliotii (assembly GCA_024734555.1). NCBI lineage: Eukaryota > Metazoa > Chordata > Aves > Passeriformes > Leiothrichidae > Trochalopteron > Trochalopteron elliotii. Next base: position 2,395,939 of record JANPWX010000378.1, read on the forward strand.
GAGAGGAAGGAGGGAGTCATTGTCACAGCAGCTCCACTGGCAGACTGGAGCACTTCTTGCAGTCAGAAGGCTGGAGGCCATAAAGAATGTGAGCCCAGAACCATGACTTTTTAAAAATCAGGATGGGAAAAACTAACTAAATGCAAAAAATTTTTTTTTTCTTCTCCAGATTTTCACATAAAAATCGACTCCGAAGTTCATTAAAGTAAATAGCTCCAATAATCATTGACTCAGGCAGTCTTTATATCCAGAGCTGAATTACAATCCACTATTAAAAATTTCTGGAGTGGAACCAACCCGAAACCTCTGACCCACTGCTAATAGCCTGCCTGAAAATATTATTCTATCCTACTGCCCCATACAGATCATACAACAGGGAAGCTGTTCATAGGAAAACAAAGCCTCAGAGCAACCTGCTTCTTACATCCCTTTCTACTGTTTGCTTAATGTTGGCTCATTTTGTTTGCTTTAATGTTCACTAAAGCTGTAACAAATTAGTTGCATCTTAAACTTCTGTTGGCTCCTGAGTGTGGTTAGGAGAAATTATTCACTCTTCACATGAGGGATGGAGACAAAAGGTGTGACTCATCTCACCTACCTTCAGCCATAGGCATTGGACTGATACATGCAGCTGAAGGGATTTTACAGAAAGACAGAGCCCAGACCTGGTGGAAGAGATGGGTGCCCTCAGCTCCTTTCCCCCTCCTGCAGGCACCTTCAGGCCATCCAGCTCAGCTGCACCTGGGAGTTCCCCAAATATATGCCAGTCAAAGTGAACCAGCTTAGCTTGAAAAGTTTCATTTGAGAAGGTGTCAGCCTCTTTCTCCTGCAGGTGGAGGAATGCTACAAAAGCAAAGGTACTACAGGAGACTGAACTATTACAGCTCATATTGAAATATGGCATCACTCTCCTCGTTAAATTACATACAAAGCCTCACTGATGATTTTAATTTCCTTAACATCACTGTGACTGAAGAAAGCTGTCTTATCTTTGTGGTCAGCATAAATGCTGGCTCTCCTTTTTTTTTTCATTTTCCTAATTAGTGTATTTTCACAATCCGTTAATTCCAACTCATGAATTATTTATTGTAACTCCACAAAACCAGCAATAGTTGCTTTCTATTGCATTCACTACAAAATGGTGGATGGAAAATATACTGAAGAGCAAAAGGATGTGAAAAAAAAGTATTTTCTCACTTATTCCAGCTTGAACTCTTCCCAGGCAGGAAATGGAGATCTGGGCACTTTTTGTGGACAGTTTTAATTGCATGCCAAGAACAATGTGGTCAGTATCTGCTGCATGCATTGTTCCTATGAAAATTTGCAACATCTGCTGTTGCAAATATGTAGGGATTATTTAAACAATTATCAATCATCACAGATATTTAGGTATCAGTTTCATAAATCAAAATGAAACGTGTCTATGTGGTTCTTCTGTTTTCAATAGCTTTAGTAGCTTTTCAGAGAAAGCCTATAGGGACACACACGACCGTCAGACTCTAAGCACAAAAATTACACAATGCCTCCCAATTCAGCTGTGACCAGAAGAATGGGATGTTTCTGGGAGATCTTCATCCATGGCCAGATGTTTTCACCCCCATTACTGAGCAGCTTTTCAGCTTTCAGATGGCCTCAGCAAATCCCTAGGTCGCCCTCAGACTATTGGAGGATGACTTTCATTTGCACGTTAAAAGATAGGCAGGCTTGCTTTATAGGTTGTTTTTCTGCAGTCCCTCACAGTTTGTCCCAGAGATAAGACACTCCCTGCAGATGACTCAATAGAAGAAATGGGAATTTCTCTGCAACAGCCTCTGTTCACCACACAATCTTCCAAGTGCCCAGTGATTCTCTTGGCAAGTGTTAATGTAGTAAATAGACACATACATACATACATACACAGGTAAGCATATATATATATATATGTATACATAAGTTCATGGGGAGTTTTTTTCGTTCACTTGCTGATCAGACCTCCAGGGGAGCCTGACCTCAGAACCTTTTCTCTTCAATGAGCAGGAGAATGTCTCAGGGCTATAAACATGCATAGTATAACTGCATAATATTAGCTCAAGGGCCTTGCATATTGCAGTAGGATTTGAATGAGCACCTAAACGTGTCTGCTTTTGGCAGCAAAAAGCAGAAAGAATAATTAAAGATGTTGGTGGGCAGGACATCAGGCAAAACAACATCCCCCAGAGGCAGGGCCCCCATAAAAAGACAAACCTGGCAAAGACAAAGGCTGAGTCAACCACAGTTGAACATAGCCTTCATCTAACTGGATTCATCTGCTAATAGGACATTTACATTAATTAAACAGTTTGAAAAGCATTTGTGAAGTTTGGTTATTGACACAGTGAAAAAACAGAACCTACTCTGTATGCCTTGTATCTTCCTAAATTAGCAACTAATGAAAACAAATTGTATTTAAAGGATTTTAATATTAATTAAGTTAATGATGACATATTCCAAGTAGTACACTTAGAATCAGTCTGTAATAGCAATCTAACAGATGTTGGCATTTTTATTATTAATTATACATTTCATTATCATACGATGATTGTCAAACAACATTTGACAGCAAAAAACGTATAAATGATTCACACGTTTTATATTGTAAAGATGATACTGTGCTTGATTTTATAATATGCTGGCTTTAATATGCCAGATACAAAATATTCTTTGTTTCAGCAGCCTGGAATACAGACAGCTTCTGCAGAACACCAAAGACTGACTAATCTAATATGGGTTGAAGCTCTCAAAGCAAAACAAAATGAAACAGCTGTCACATTTGAAGGTGAAGCATGTATTTTAAGATTACCTCAAGTAGCAACAGAAGGTAAAAAATATCAATGTATATATTTAACAAGCATCATTTGCCTCTGTCATTCATATGGTTATGAAACAAACATGTTGAGAAATCCTGGTGCTAACAAGTTGCCATCCAATCAAGATAAAATTGGGGAACAATTTATGCAATATTTGCCATGTTGAGTGCATTTTACTTAGAATTTGTTTAAAATTCACGAAGTTTCATCGTTAAAATGAAGCACTGGAGTGATCTTACTGATTTCAAATCACATTACATGTATCCTGCAGAATGTGATTTCAGCAAAGTCTGCTGTAGGTACAGTAAATATCTCCAAAAGAACATTTGAGAAGGAAGTGTAAATCTCCACTGCCTGTCTGAGCAGACAGATCAGAGCTCTCCAAGTCAAATATCAGCACACTTATCTTTATAATCGCCCAGGACTTTTTTTTTTTTTTTTTTTTTGCTTACTGTTTTCTAGCTCAGCATAATCTTTGTTTATTGAATAAATGTTAAATACTGAAAATGACAGTTCTCTGAGGGCCATGCAAGTCTCAAGACATCATTCAATCTAATACAATCAACCAGTAGTAGCATCTGAGATGTTACTGAGTCACAGTCAGCTTGATTTTTTAACAGAAAGGCTCATTTAGTAATTGTTAAACAAGTCATAAACACCCTTGCCAAACTCCATCACTTCAAAAGGCATGACTGGTAAATGAAAATGGATCCAAATTACCCTCTTTGCTTCTGCAGGGCACGAAGAGCTCGGACACAGTAATAATTCTGTCTTCCTGTGTTCCTCACGCACACTCACCATTTCAGAATTAAGTTTTTCCAATGATCTCTTTTCCTCCTTTGTTCAAGTTTCACAGTTAGGCTATCCTTCCCATTCTGTATTAGCACAGTTCACAAGAAGGCTATTTCAACTTCGTTTTTTAACACTTATCTGCTTAAAGTGCACATAATGTATGTCTGAAATATACCCATTATCCAGAGCTCTGATTGTAGTAGATTACTCTTAGCTGACTCACAGAAAATTGTTTAACCCTAAAAACCTGGGGTTTAGTCACAGAAGTGTTTTTAAAATTTTATCATATTAAAATGTACCAGATTGATAGAATAAACTTATTTTTTTTTCAGTAACTAAGGGACATTGTCTCATTGGAAATATTGGATTTTTAAGGGCATGGCAACAACACTGTGGTTGCTCCTCAGCAAGTGGCCACTAAACCCACCAGAAGTACAGAGGCTGCATCAGCTGGTCATCTGTTAACACCCTTTTTAATTATTACTGTGCACAGATGTTGGATACTGAATTTCTGTTTCTCATCGCTATGAATATGCTCCCGTCATGTCTCTTGCAAAGACAATGGAAAGTGAACAGTCTTTTCCACACAGCATTTTTCATGCAAGAGCATGATACTGAACCACTGGGCTTCCAAGTGCCTCAGAGGCAACATGATTTGTGGCCCCCACTATTTTAGCAGAAGATTTGCTTAAGGCTGAGGATAAGGAGAAAAGAATACTTACACTGACAATTTCTAAGTTGTACCATTGCCTGAATGTTCTGCTTTTGGAGGATTACTCCTAGAGGATCTATTTAGGGTTTGTTCTGCTTTGGTCTTTTTATGTTTTATTTACCCTGTGCCTGTTTATTGTTTGCAAAATACACAGAGCATGGAATCTCCAAGGGTCATTTTCCATTGCTGCCCTCTGCTGCATTACCAACAATCTGCTCTCCAGCACGTGCAGAAGCTGGGCATGATTCAAGGGCATAAAGAGAAATTTCTCAACAGTTGGTGGTCACAGTTTTCTCGGGCCATGAGGGCCTGTAACAATCCTCTCAGAAACATCCTAGGCCAGTCCTTGTTCCTGTGTTTTCTGTGTGGGTATCACTGTTCTTTCCTGGACACTGGTGTTTGACACACAGCACCACCCCACAGGCTCTACTGGCAGCACACGTCCAAGTGATGTTCTGACCTAATTGCCCACAAGGAGTACTGAAATTCAGTGTGGAGCATATCAAGATCTACTTTAATTTCCTTTGACTTTCCATCATGAGGAGCACTGAGAACCTCTTATCATAAGCTGTAACAAGGTTTCTCCTTGAATTACTGAGCTTCAGCTGTACCAGGACCTGGCAGATTTCCAGCATAACCTATAAACTGGCTGAAGCTGAGTAAACAAATTATAGTGAATTTATGGTGCACAAATTTAGCCTCTCATTCTGTTTGTGATCTGTCAGTGGATATTTTACAGCTTGTTTTGCTTCATTCAGAATCTTTTGGCAAGTAATTCTATACTTGTATGTGGTGAGTTTTTAGCAAGTCTTTGGGATATTCTAGTCTCAAGGTGCTGACAAATTTTCATGAAGGGTTTCATCCCTTTCTGTTGACTAGGTGTCAGTATTAAGCTTACTCATATTCAGCATTACACAGTAGTTTCTGCTTGCCATTTTTGTGGGTAATGAGAAATTTTTCCTTAAAACATCATGAAGACACAAACATACATTACAAAATGAGATGTCAAAGGAAAAAAAAAAAAGCCCAACAAAACCAATGGCCATTGCACTAAGATTTAACTGCAAAATTGAGTCAGAAGCAAGCAATCAGGCTTGTAGCCTCTTTCCTAGAGTGAGGTTTAGCCTGTTGTGAATCCTATTTGAGTAAACCTTAACAGAAGAAAGTGCTTAGATGTTCAGTGTAACCCTGAGTACAGTAGAAAAAACCCTCTTATTTTTTCCTTTCCAAGCTAAAATTATATTCCTTACTGCATAAACCTAAATCAAATTGACAAAAGGTGGGACTGAGTGAGTACATTTCAGTGCAAAAGTTACATTCCCTAATGACAGATGTGGCTACACTGCACAAGACAGGGTGATGCCAGTCCCCAGTGAGCATCAGAACCAGAATCCACCATCAACTCTCCTTCATGCTGGAGCTGTTGGAAAACAGATATAATGCAAGAACTAGTTCAGCTCTTCCCAGGCTCCTTTCTCATCCTCTCTTTTAGCAGAAGCTAAAACATGAACACTTAAAAAGTTCATAATAGAGAAACAACTAAAACCACACAGCTTGCTGTCTGCTCATTTTATTAATTTTAATACCCTAAATGCATCCTTCCAAATAGGCACAGACTCTTAAATATTCCTGGATTGCTATGGTATCCTTTATGTAAAGAGACTGTCATTGGTCAAATGATTACCCCAAGTTTCTCAATTTTACCAGTGAATCAGGGAATTATCTACTTTCTGCTCTGCTCTACCTGAATTCTTCTTAAACAGCAAGTTGGATAAAATACAGCTGGGTGCAGAACCACAGAATACACTGAGTCGGAAGGGAACCATCAGGATCATTGAATCCAACTCCTGTCCCTATGCAGAACAACCCCAAAAGTCACATCATGTGCCCAAGAGTGTTGTCCAAATGCTTTTTAAACTTTCTCAGGCTTGGTGCTGTGACACTTCCCCAGGAAGGCTGTTCCAGTGTTCACCTGCTGGGTGAGAGAATTTTTCCTGATTTAACCTAAACCTCTCCTGACTCAGCTTCATGTTGTTACCTCGAGTCTTGTCACTGGTCACCAGAGAGAAGAGACTGGGACCTGCCCTTCCACTTCCCCTTGTGAGGATGCTCATCTCAAAGCCTGCACATCTCTAAAGTTGCATTTAGATGTCACTTCACATCTATTTCAAAGACAAACACAACACTTGAATGATGCAGACTTTGTAATGGTCCTCTATACAGGATAAATCTATCTTAGAAAATTTGCTCTATCTTGAGCAAACTGATTTATGTGAATATCTGTGGAAAGAAAGACAGAAGACACTGGAAAATTTTCAAATAAAATCCTCTTAAAGAAGGCTGATGCAGGCTAATGGAGGTATTAAAAGCAATTATCCAAATGTTTCTGTATTTGCTCAGCTGTAAACTTAGCAGAAAGATTGGTATAAAACCCAAGTAAAGCTTTAGAAATTTTTAATGACATATAAACCACGAAATTTTCAAATGATCACAATCCAGATGGTGCAATGCCTTGGAATGTGGTGGTAGTAGTTTGTCACAAGACACTACCATCCATCCTGGCTCTGTACCATCTGCATTCAGAAAACTCAACCAAACCTCTCATCCTGACTCCCTACCCTGCTGCCAGGCATCCATGCCTATGGCAAGTTGTATAAATCTATTAAATGCATTTTTTGCTTCCTCAAAAAATATTCTGTAAATACTACTAAGCCTGCAATGGATTACCAGGAAAAAGTCACACTCCCCATGTCTGAGATGGCTGGGAATTCTAGAGGATCATGAGTTACAGCTAAACTTGATTAAACCCCTCATTAAGCTGGTGGCAACCCCGGGTCCAGTTCTTGCTCCAGATACATATAATTAAATGGTTTCATACATTTCCCTCTCTGTCTCACACATATGCAACTGGCAGAATCAGCTGATTGCTGTTTGGAGACCTGGGAACTGCACATTTGCTGCTGATATACATTCCAGAGCTGGAGGACAGAGACTAAATGAACTGATTAGCTTTTTAGATGTGCCTTGGAAATGGACTCTGACCTGAATTCACTTTTTGCTTGAGATTAGTTTACTCACCTCCCTAGCCTACCATGAACAATGAGCAAATACAGTATTTCAAACAGCCCTCTAAAGGCAGATTTACTGAAAAAGCTCAATTTTAAACAGAAAAGAAGTACTTCAACAATAATGAAAAAATATTATTTGAATAAGAATTGAAAGAAATTTATACTATCCACAAGACTTTTTAAAGTTGGAAACTATATTCACAGACTGAATATTTCCTTAAAATTTAAAGAGTCCTTTTGCTGTGTTAACATTTTTCCTTCAGTGCTGTTGCAACCACTCTCCCACTCCTTTATCTGACTGATATGGTAATAACAGGTCCTAGGGCCATATGTTCAAGTACATTAGAATTCATGATGGCTTTGTTCAAGTTTCTTAGTTCTTATTAAGACTGACAATCTTCAAGGGAAATGGGCTTTACTAGCACAGCTTCCTTAGCATTGTAAAAGATGAACATACACAAATACAGTGCACAGGTGTTTGTGCATGGGTTGCAGGCCTGCTCCTGTCCACACCTACTCCTAGTCATACTGGGAACAGTTGTCTTGCCTTCAAAGGAATCTCCTGGCAATGAAATTTACTGGCACAAGCAAGAATTTCCAGGATAAAGCCCTAGATATGTGTAGATATGAGGGAAAGCAAAACTTTGCAGGGAGATAAGAGGATCAGTGTCTCAGAGCAAGCTGGCACATGCATTCTGAGAGCAAGAGATCCTAACCTGGCCGGATCCTGCCTGGCTGCAGACAAACTGTTCCTTTGGGTCATAGCCCTGTGGCAGCCTGGGGCAGACCTTAGTACCTAAAGATGTGCCTTTGCAGAGTGATACTGAAGCTGGAATGGATCTTAGCAGTACCTGCATGTTAAGCAGAGGGGGTTGAAAACATTTTCAGGGTATATAAAATTTACAGATACGCAGCCTCAGAGGGAATGAAACTATTCAGAAAGTCAGATTATGCTGTAAAACAGTTTGGCCAAAGGAGTAAATTCAGAGAAGTATAAATGTTATTCATTGACATTTTCTAGGTGAAATATTTTGACTTTTTGTTCCAAAATAACATTGCATTTTGAAACTGACAGACCCATTTGGTTTTTGGGATGAAAAAACCATAAACAACTCTCTTAGAAAATCAAGTTCTTTCTCTTAGGTCAGGCAAAATGTTTTTGCGTCAGCTGAGACTGACATTTAAATATATTCTTTCTGGGCTAGACACAAGCAGAAAAATCCAGCTCTAATTCTGACATATCCTGGTAAATGTATAAAACTGAACAATTGTTTCCAACTATGTACACTATTGGGAAAAGCAGCAGTTGTTGCTTCAGCTTTCAAGCAAAGATGTAGTTATTGAATTGGTTACTTAAAAAGCACCCACCATTCAGTTTCATTAAAAGCTCTTTCCAATTAACAAAACAGATGTGTTTAGGAGTACAAAAAAACCTCACAGACTTCCTTAGAGCTTGTCTAGTCATAAATATGCCATAAGACATGCAAAGATTTTCACCTCTCCTCACATAAGACATTCCAAGGCTCTCCTGGCCAGCCTTCAGAACTCAGGATCCCATTTTATGAAGTTAAACTACTTTAGTCTGTGACCTTTAAGATTAACTGTTTGGGGATTTTCTTCTCACACATATTTTTAATCTGTTATCCAATTCGTGCAATTGTTTCAGAGCAACTGTGCTTGTGAAATGCACTTTGTAGAGCTCGGAAAAAGAAATAAGTGCTAAGGAAGGCTTCTTATTTATACACCAAGGCTGTGTATTACATTTGCATAATATGATATCAGAAGAAATAAATGGCACCAGAAATAAGTGTATGGAGGGAAGTGCTAATGAGCTGTGCAGAACAGGGAAAGAAAGTATTTTTTTACAGAGGATATGGATCTACATTTTGGGAGAAAGGCAAGTCGTAGAATTTTTCTCAAATGAAAATCTAAACAAAGAGACACTGGACCACATTTCCCTCCTCCCCTCCAGACTTTGTTAAGATGTTTACAGATCTCATTCTGAATATCAATAAAACATGCACACTAAGCTGTACAGCCAGAAAACATGCACAGTGGAGCATGGTATTGCAGAGGCAATCTAATGGGGTAGCTGTGCTCCACTAACATTATGTAGAACAGTGAATGTACCTGAAAACATCCAAGATGCAGGTGCATCTGTAAACACTCAAGCACAAGATAAATGTATCACTTAACAGGGTTAGCCCAGTTAAAAGAAAGAGAATCTAAGGCAGAGGAAATGAAGCCAGCTAGAATTGTCCTGTGCTGAGGACCTCCAGGAGATGGTGGTTAAAGTAACGACAGCAGCACAGGCCCAGCTCTGGGTTGTCACATCCTTCACATGTGATTTTTTGACCCAATCTGTCACTGTGCTGTGAACAGATATTTAAGAAAGGGAGCAAGTTCATGCATCTATTTTTTTCTCTTTGGAAGAGGGTATTCTCTCCTGATAAGCATGCCTCCATTTCTGCTGAAGTCAATGGGAGCTCTACTGTTGACACCCACAGAAGCAGAACTAGCTCTTAGCAGCTGCCATCCTTCTCCTCTGGCCAAATTAATCAGTGTTCCCCAAGGCTTCAAGAGCCTCTGATTGATGCTGCAGCAAAGGGTCGAACAGGGCAAGGAGAGGCTGCACAGTTTACAGCAATCACACCCCTAAGGTGTCTTTATTACAAGTCTTCTACATACAAATGTAGAAAACCAAGAAGACTTGAATGGATGTTAAAACACCTCTTTATTAAACCTCACTGCTCATTGTGCTGCTCATTGAAAAGCTAGGAAATATTTCTTAAAAAACAGCTACCACCACAACACTGATTCACTGCAAGGTTTTTCTTGGACAAACACATTCACTGAAGAAACAAAACAAAACCAAAGCCCAAACCAACAAGCTGTTCTCTCAATTTACAGCCCTTTTACAATACCTTGTATTATTGATGGGACATGGCTTCACAATTCTTTTTTTTATATATTTTTTTTTGACATTACACAGAGATGACTGCATAGTGCACAGCCAGTCACTGCATCTGGTGGATAATTTTATATCCTGCTCAGATGCTGGAGTATATATGGTCCCACAGTGAGTACATCCAATAGACTTTTTTCTTCAATGGGGCTATAAATACAAGTAAAGGCAAAGTACTGCACATAAGGTGCCTATATATTGCTTTAGTGAGGAGTGAAAGATGCTGGGGATTTTGGTTGTGTGGATTCATTCTGTCTTACAGCATACTGAATAAATTGATATCTTTGTTCATGGAAAGGTAAATTTCTCCATGGCCAATGTGTTCAAAAAAAAACTTTCCTGAGACATTCTCTAAGGCAACCATCTACCTACAGTATTTTTTTGTCTTGCTATCACTATGGTCAGGGATGCAGTTAAGACAAATTTTGAATCTGCCACTTTCTTCTGGTTTCTTCTGGTGACATTTTGGAAAGAAGTTTCCTGGTACATGTTAAGCCTGATGGTGAACTATTTTGTAACTTTCTGGCTTCAGAGTTTACAGTTGTCAGTCTCATTGCTAACACTGGTATAATGCCAATTCTGGATATCTTAGAGTGCTGCTAAGTTTAGTAAGATCTAGATATAACTGGGAGGAAAAGATTAAACTCTTTAAAATCTCTCTCAAGATGTAGTTTTGGAAACTACAAAATTCTGTAAATATAAAACCTCCTCAAACTCTGTATTTTTTTCCTAAAAAGCCAGAGACACAGAAACACAACACTGTAGCCTTTAGCTTACCACAGCAATAGTTTGGAGTCTTCTGAAAGAAGCAAGTATCAAATATTTTTTGCTCACTTACATCTTCATGACTTGTTTTTACATGAAATCAGGCAGCCTAAGTACATTATATTCTAACAGTCCAAGTTGGGATTGAAAAACTGTCTGATATAAAGAATGCAAAATTCTTCTCTGTTATGAAAAATTTAGTCAAAACCCACTGAAGAGTGCTTTATTCCTCAAGTGATCCCAGTGAACTCACTATGGGGCCCTGTGATGGAACTGTTATCCAGTTACACAAAACTTGTCATCCTAAATCTGGAGTGTAACAACCATCAAGGTGGCAAAGCAACAGGTTTTAAGTGGAATCTGCAGTAGTAGCTGCCTATAGGGAAGTTTTCAGCTGCCTTTGAGTTATAGCACATAAAGGAAACAATTGCACTGCAGTATAGTGGAGGAATTTGTTATTAAACTTCTGAAAAATATTAATTTCCTTTTGAAGAGGCATCTGAGTATTTCCTTTCCTTGTCAGAACTGAGAAGCCTTCTGGGTTTTATTTTCCATTAAGCTTAAAACTTATACTTCCACTTACAGACTGAGATTTGTCTTCCTCTTTAAACAATTTAGATTGTGTTGTATTGACGAGTACTTAATATCAACTTTAAGAAATCAGTCTGCAGAGAGAGAGAAAAGAGAGAGGTAATTTCTGCACTGCAGCTGCACTGGGAAAGATCTCAGCTGCAAGGGACACCAGGCTGCAGGTCTGACAGGCTTGGGGCTCCCTGCACCCCCTGACCACACACTGCAGATGTGCCCTCTGGCAGGCAATGCCTCCTCCTCTGCACTGCACTGCCCTTGTGGGGACAGGGCACACCCCTGAGCTGTACAGCAGGAAGCAGTCCTGCCCTTTTCTACATCCAGCTCATTTATATAAGGGGATGCCTTGGCATTTTCACTGTTGGCCTTGCAAGGTGAGAGTCTACAATCGTGAGAATGAAGTGAAATAGGATTGTGCTTTCTGTTTTCTAATCCATAATCCACAATATTTTTTATCTACTTTTTCAAGCATCCATGTTTCGATAATCAGAATTTCTCAAAAACCACAAAATCCCCTCTTAAACAGCAATGTGGGTTTAGGCAGAAAGCTCTGTCAGCTCTGGCTCAGCAGTTCGTTATCCTGGTTAACTGGATCAATGGTGACAGCTGTAATTACTAGAGATGAGATTGCATCCACTGTAATTACACCTCAATCTTCAGTGTGAGATGGACTGTAGGACACACACTGCAGATTCTCCCAATTACAAACAGGTTATGGAGAGCATGGTACTTCTGTGCTAATCATGTTTGTTATTATATAGAATTAAAAAAAAATATGGCACCAGCTAAAAGAATTGTTAATCTAAAGCAGTTTTGCTAATTCAAAGGCATTAATCCACAAAGCTTTACCACTACGTGGGTTTTCAAGATAACCACACTATAGAAACACAGAAGGGTTTTTTTAACCTAAATATTTACTAACTATACAGCAAATTACATCTGCCAGTACTTGCTCCAATATTCATGTGCAGAACATTAATAACGTATCAGTGTTTACTACAAAAAGGTTCTCCTTTCAAAACCATGCATTAAATGTAGGAATAATTCTTTAATTTTCCTTTTTTTAAATCCAACGTGATATGGAAACACATGTTGAGCCTGTAAAAACTTGTTCAAAGAGTAAGGACTAAGAACAAGGAAATTTTATGCATTTGACCTTTGATTTAGGTTTGAAGACATCAATAATGAATGTAACTTAAGGAAAAAAATGTATCTGAAGATAAGAGGATACTGAAACACATATTTTCAAAGCCAGTGAAACTATTAAAGACAATATTCTATTCTGTGTCACTGAATATTCAGCCTTCTCAGGTTGTGGACTCTTGTTTTCGCTTTCCTTGAGGAAGGGTTATATATTTCTTTAATTAGGCTTAAAAATGTTATTGCTGATTTCAAACCACATCTACATACATGTATTAACAACTTCTGTTTCCCAGGAAGGCCACTTTACTTTGTTTTTATGCAGCTCTTATTCTAATCTTGTTTATTTTTCAGTGCATAGAAACATCTATGATTCATGTTTGGGGGAGAGGGGATGGAGGGGAATGAACCAATATATCTTTTCCTCTTATTTTCTTTCCTCTTTTTTAAAAAATAAACCCTCCTGAAGCTCAACTATGTCTGATATATTAAAGACCACGTAGGTTTAATGAAATCCATTTATGATTTTATGAGTAAAATCTGTCCCTCAGCACCACTTAAGCTCACACATAGGCCACCACAACAGAACTGAAGAGGCTAATTCGTGGGGGAGAGGTCTTGCTCCTGCTCTTTGCAGAGGGGTGAACTGCAGTTCCTAGCACTGAAATCCAGTTTTCCACCACACTCTCCTCTGCAAGTGCCAAGTGACAGCACTGCAGGGAGAGGAGCACCATCTGTCTCCACTGCATGTGCTCTCCATGTGATGGTTTGCAGTGGGAAGGGAGGGTGGTCCTTGCAGGAGGCTGCTGCTCCTGCTGCTGCCTCTGCTCCTCCTGTGCTGGCCCGGGGCAGGCTCGGGATCACAGGGAGGGCTCCACGTGCCCAGCAAGGATCCCTGAGGGGAGGACCAGAGGGGGACCTGTGCCACGGACACATCACAGCACCACAGCTGAGTGCTGAGAGCTGAACTACTGCCTGCAGCATCACACACCCCTGGACAGTGTGCTGCCTCCTGGGCCTGGCAGAAAATGCACAAACTGTCCCCAGATTTTGGGGGAAATAATCTGTGACTATTTCACAAGTCAGAATTTTCCAAATAATGCGGCAAATTGGGAGGGGGAAAAGGGAGAGGCAAGTTTTATAGTTCAGCCCAAACCTAATTTGAATCTACTTAAAGCATCACTCAGTTGCTAGTATAATAACAATCCTCAGCAGCATTTTACTGTTCCAGATAGATATTAAAAGTAAATGTTTGGATACCATATGTTCTGGATAAAAATTATTTCTAATCATGATCATTTTCTTTCACTCTCATTTTTTGTGTATGACTTGCAATTACCTTTTCAACAGTTTGACTGAAACTACAAAACAAGGTGGAAGATTTTTGAATTAAACTTACATTATCTTATCAGGCACTGTTACTGAGCCTTATATGATGCAAGCTATTGGGGATATTTAATTTATTTAAGCTATGATTTCCCGAATGATACAAATAGGTTAATTCACTGCTGTCTGTTTTGAAAAGTTTGGTATTTCGAAATGAGTCTATGGAATCCTGATTAAAAGAAAATGCTTAAGCATATATTCAACCTTAAGCTTGTGATTCCATTGAAATAAATGATTCTGCTTGCATATTCAAAGGTAAGCATGTGCTTAGTGCTTTGTTGAGTTGGGGCCTCAGATATTTCCAGAGATTTTAATATCACATTTGCAAACCAGATGGTAGTGCCTTAGTTTAGTAACAATGGAGCAAAGTGTCCTTCGTTTATACTTTAATCTCAGAAAATGAGATCAAGACATTTTCAGCAACTAGTTGATTGATACTATGTGAAAGCTGAACAACCTTGTTAATTAGGCAGTCCTGCTGGAGAGTCTGAAGTGCATGGCGAACCATAATTAAAATACAACATTACGGTGATCTGTGGAGGCAACCTGCTTTAACCCTCCCCGAAGAACTGGCTTTCCTGAAGGTGCACGGCGGCATTAGAGGGGCAGACAAAAGAGCGCTGCCATGTGATCCAGCTACAGAAGTTAGCAGCTTTCAGTGTTATAAAAGGATTAATCAGACTGGAAAACTAAAGACAAAAACTGGCTTTCTCCAGCTAAAGATCTGAGTATTCAGCAACTACATTCCATTTTATTTGTTTGGATTCCCCAGTTCACAAACACAAACAAATAGGGCAACTTTGTGGACTCCAGAAGGCTCCCACTAACGCCCTGTGAAGAGATCCTTTTTGGCACAGCAGAAAGACATGGAGGGCCGACCAAAGTTTCTCATCTGCACTGGCCCGAGGCAATGAATATTCAAGAGGTGCTTACCTTACCCAGCGGAAAGAAATCTTCAGGGAAATTGGAAGCGGGAAAGGAGAGGCAAGAGGGTCAAGTTCATATAATCACTTGTGTGGTAAACAGTGAATTTGTTGAGACTGTTTGTCCTGAAATGGTTTCATTTGGCTACAGTCAGAGCTGCAACGAGAAACTTCAGCAAACCAACTTTATCTTTAGATAAGTTTTCCGCAGCTACTTAGTAACTTGCTTGGTTTGCAGATCACATTCTGTATTTTCAACTCGCTCAGCAAGCTTAGAACAAAACTCACAGATGGATGCACTATTTTGATGCAATTAACAGTATATTTAGATATACTTGTATTACACTTCTGGAGTCCATATAGAAATGTTTAGTTTAAAATAACGCTGAAACAATTGGTATTTCCATAGTTTTAATTACTGTCAAAATTTGTAACCACTTTCTGAGATCTGGAGGCTGATTTTGGCTTGGATATTTGTTTTGTCTTTATTCAAAGCCACTTTGTGCAATTGAAAATATCCTTTCCAGAGATGGCAAAATACGATGCAAAAAAACCATCTCAGTCAAAACTCTGAATACTAGAGGAACTATAAAGTGTTAAAATAGCTGGGACTACGTAGAATAAACCCCCTATATAGCTGCTAAGTTTTACTGAGAAAATCTTTCTCTACAGCAATATCAGTCTCCTGTAGGTAATATTGTTTCTAATTCATCACATACCGGCTTTCAAAACACAGCCTATTTCAAAAACTGCAAAAGCAAAACAATGGAAGCATGTTGAAACCCTATTATTTATTTAAAAGTGGTAAAGAATGTGTCTTAAGTTATACAAAATTACCATATTTTTATTGGTTTTAAGCTCTGGGAGGAAACGTGTATGCAATTATAGTATGTCTTCTACATCTGTCTGCTGAGTTTATAGTAAGAATAAATTGTGGTTAATCATGTACAGTCTTGTATTTGCTCATAACCACAACAGTGATATGTATTCACGGAGCATCCTGCTGCTTGTTATTGGATTTTTCCTAATTCATATAGTATTTCATGTTTTGCTACTGACAACATAAAGCTTTCAGTCTTGAATATATTAAACAAAATCACATTATTAAAGTGACCAGAGTTCCCAAACCTTGCTGATTATCATAATGTACATATAGATCAATGTATTTCCACAGCTTTGGAGTGGGGGGGTTGTGTGTTCCTGTGTTACATAAGTAGTAATGAATATTAGGCATGCCTCCTGATAAAATAGCCCCAAATAGGAAAGAATATTCTTATTTACAGGTTGACATTTGTGGGTTTTTCTCTCAATTTCCAAGTCTAGATTTTTAGAATTAACCTTTCACTCAGTGAGGAAAATTCCCTTAGGCACTATCTGTTCTAAGGCTGACTCACCTTTGTGGTTAATTTCTTTTTCCCCATGCACATGCCTTTTGAACATCTTTGATAGTTTTAGTGAACAGTTGAAAAAGTCTGTCTTTTTAAAAATAAAAAACTAAAAGGCAAAATTCTAAATTCTCTGCTCATCCAATTATCTCATTACATTTTGCCTTTTCAGTACTAAAACATCACAGCCATGGTGCTCTTTGAATCTGGACCACGTGAAGAGTGAGGCCACCCACCAGGTGAGAGCTCCTCTGGCTTGTGGGTAGGTAGTGGGAAGGACATGGCTATCTGTCCATGAGCTGTGAGATGAGCAGGTCCTGGTTTTCATTATTCATTACCTGGATATATCCTGGCAGATTAGTGCTTGTGACTGTAACCTGTCACAAAGTGTGGCACCACTTCACATGTTCTACTACATCCAGAAGACTTGTGATGTGCCATGAGGCTATGGCCAATAATAATGGAATCTAAGATCTGACTTGATTAGCATTTTGATTTTCTTGCTTGGAGTGAGTTTATACAGAATAGAAGTATTTGGGGCTCTAGGCCTAAACCCATGACCCTGGAGGGAGCCATGAGATCCACTCACTTTCAGAGACACTTTCCTGTGTCTATGGATACACTCGAAATACAAATGCCCTCACTGCACAGAAATACCAGATGCAGAGAAAACAGTTTTCTACTGACTGAGTTTGCACTTCTTCAATTCCTTTTTTAAAAAAGATATATTTAGATAAAGAATTAATATTCCAATTGGTTGATTTGCAGGGAGTTCTGCATGGTATTTAGATGCTAATTACTGCACAATTAGAGGGCTAAGGTCAGGCACATCTTCCAGTAATGGAGCACAGAAATTTACAGTGTTAAAATACCAAAATTATCCACAAAAACAGATACGAGAAGTCTTTTAAAAAGACTACTGCACATGGGTTTCTCCAGTTCAGAGGGCAAACCTTGCCCTTGTTAATTATACTTAAGTCAGAGAGAGCAGGATTTGACCATAATGCCTGCAGAGCAGAGCAGTGGAGGTTACATGCCCCTCACACTGAGAGCCAGCAGGCACACATTTGGGGTTTGGCACTTACGCTCTCTCTCGCTCTCTTCTCTGGCCAAGCACCACATGGGCCCATTCAAAATTTTTCACCAACTACCACACGATAGATCTGCATGTTTCTTACTCAGATGTTCAAGGGGAAATTACTGTGTAAATAGAATTAATAGTGTATCTGTCATGTCTTACACCCTGCTCTGAAATCTGGATGGAGAGAAGAATTTCTGTGTTAAGGAATGCTGGCATCAGAACGCAAAGGGATCATAAAGCATTTGAGATTTGGGTGCACAGGCAGGGCACAATCTGTTTTATTGCCACCACACCGTATGATCAGAACCTTTGCAAAAGCACGCTACTGGAAATGCACAGATTTTTATTCCTCAATGTGTTACAAAGAGGTAACTCAAGTTATTTTCTAGTTTGAAACATCTAAAACCTGTCCTACCTTAGGAACAGGGGTTTTGTTTCCCTCCCACCAACAAGCTAGTCCAAAGGTGCTACTATTTTGCATTCAATGCTGCTGAAATTGTATCTGAACTGGAAAATCAATGGAAGTTATATAGGAAGAAACACTTTTTTTCTCTTTAGTGCCTGAATGGAAAATAACTAACAAGACCTGCAGAAGGGAAAGTGGTCTCATGCCCACTGCTTCTCACTGAATCACTTGTGGGCAAAGGCAGCAGCACCTAGCTCAGGTCAGGTGCCAGGGCTGCTGCTGCTGCCCCAGTTCTGTGAGTATGTGTGGGAGAGGAACCGAGGTCTGGGGAATCTTCCTTCAGCCCAAGTGATGAAGGGCCCTTGTCCTGAATAACAGGATTAGCTTCGCTACTCAAATGAATGGTGTCGTGCTCTATTCAGCTGTGACCAGAGCAACATTCATCAGCAACTGCAAAACACCTTCTTTGTCCTTCTAGGGAAGGAAACGGTCAGACTAAGTGGAACTTTTCCCTGGTAACTAAGGCCATGCACAACTTGGGAAATCAAGGGAAAGTTATGCTACCTTTTGTTCTCCAGTATCCCCTTTTGCAGGGGAATGAGAGCATTTCCATTTCCATAACTCTTATCTGAAAAAATATCAGCTGGAAAGTAATTTTTTCTTTTCCTTTTAAAAAAACCCAAAATGTAAAGCTCCGTGTCTGACCAGGTGGGATTGGTGTTTAGTAATGAGACTGGAAAAGGGGCAGAACCAATAACATGAAGGAACAGCCTAAAGTTTTTCTAAATTCATGACTCTCTGAAAGTTATGAAAGCACACGATCAGCTCATACCTGTGAGGAGCAATATTTCTTTTAATTTACTCCAACTCACCAGGAATCAGCCTGTTTCTATAAGCAACGTTCTTTTCTGAACAGATACGATGCAAAATCAATTCAGGAGAATCTTTGAATACTCATGGAAACAAATAAAAGACACTTAACAAGTGTTGATATGTTCACCTAGATCTGATGGCAAAAAGAAACACACTCCAGCAGTACTGACCCCTCAGTGCAGGCATCACTCGCTGTGATGTTTCCCATTGCCTTTCTTAGATAAGGTGACATCTAAGTCAGTCAAGAAGCCTCAACCTCTTTAGCTGGACATCAGTGTCAAGCCAATGATGGGCCAAAGGAAGAAGCCAAGAAGAAATGTTACCAGCAGCCCCTGGATGTCACACTCTCCAGGACAGGCAAGCCACATGAAAGAGCAACAAACACATCCTCACTCTGCACCTGCCCCTTTCCTGTCCTTCCTGCAGCCTCCTCTTTTTCAGGTCTCCAGTGTCACACTTTGTTGGGTGCCATCTCCCAACACACAGCCAACATACTCACCCAGTGTAGGAGCCAAGGCTTAAAGGCAGCTTGTAATATCTGAGCTAACCTCTGTTCCCTGGATCCTTCCCAGATTTTGGTATCCTGATGTCTTCACCTGGGCCTTGCTCCTGCAAGTAGAGGGTGAATTTTCATGCCCTGCCTATGAGCTCTGCCACAGGAGGTCCCTGGGTCATGTGGCTCCTGCTCTGCCATTTTTGACCCTTCACTGACTCAGTTTCATATGAAATTACCAAGGCTGTTTTTCCCATTTTTCTGTGGAACACCACCCTGCTCAGCCCAGCACTCTCCACACTGCAGGCTGGCTGCACTCAGGCCAGCTCTGCTCTTGAGGCTTCACACCAATGTTAGCACAATGCTGAGGTACCAGTGCCAGCATCAGAATAAAGCTAATTTCTCTGGGCTTAGAGCTTTGCTTTGACCTTTCAGAGTGGAGCTGGGCTGCAACTGGCCAGCATGGGCAGTGCTTGTGGCACACCCCCAGGCTCACCATTCGTTGTGGAGGAGCTTGAGGAGTTTCATCAAATAGCACAGAACTGCCTGGGCTGGTCCCATCACTCTCACTTGTTTCAGCTTTAAGAAAGAAGACTGATGCCTTGGTTCTGGGGAATGATAGAACTGAAAATCCAGCAAACTTTCAATGCCTGCCAAGAATAAATGTTTCACTAACAGAAATATTTTTCCCTCTTGATCTTTCATAACATGGCTGCTCTGTGGCAGTCAGGAGTATGATGAGCTCAGGGCATAAGAGTCCTTCTAAAATCAACACTTATCCACCAAAATTGAGGCTGCTAGGAGTTATATTGGACACAGGAGCCATTTTTAATATGTAGTCCATGACAAACCTGATTTACAGATTAAAATAACAATATTATGGCATTTATAGGATATATAAATTTAAAACTGAACTGTACTAGCCATAAAATCTTGGATGCTTTTGTTACAGCTGCAAGTAGCAGCAAAATAATACAGCAGCAAAGCTTTGCAATTAATAATCTTCAAGTTCAACACATTAAAAAAAATCAGGGTCCCTTTCAGAGTGCATTACCAGGTGACATGAACAGGTGTGTCATGTCACATCAGTCTCTCTTCAGGCAATAGCTCAGAGCTGACACAAACAGATGCAAAAGATGAGAACACATTTAGTAATATGGATTTAAAAAATGGCCGTGTGACCTTATTATTCGGGTTTAACTACTGTTCTGTATTGTATATTTCTCATAAGGCTCCCACTTTCCTTTAGCCTGATGCACAGGAAAAAATGGTCCCTCAGAACTCTCAGTCCTTAAGGATGAGTGTAATATAACATTTCTACCCTGTTTCAAATCAGCACTCGTCCTGTGCTCGTGCACTTTGGTAGTCAGCCATCAAGAAGTCAGTTCCAAACCCCTAATTTCTAGCATGGCCTGCTCTGCCCTTGGCCTGCAGGCAGATTCTCCAGACAGTCTCCCCGTGCTCCAGCAGCCAGTCCTGGTCCTAAGGAACCAGGGAGGGCTGCACTGCTCTCTGCCTCCCTGCACAAAGGGTCAGGGAAGGCTCTTTACCCCCTGATGGAGAAACGAGAGCTACATCCTTTTGTACTACAAAAAAAGTGACAGTCAACACTACAAATACAGAGTTTACAAGACATACTTTAAAATATATGTCTTTTTTATGAAATATTTTCTCCAGGTAGACAAACAAGAACATTTTGCTATGCCAGTTCTCTCTCTAGCATGACTGAAGGTTCTCAATTCATTCTCAGTAATGGGTACTACTGGGTCAGTAATTCTCATTTTGGTTTGAGTAAATTCACACTGGAAAACCCAAACACTTGAAAAATGCAAGGGGTCAGCTGAGGTAGCAGACCCACAGTACAGGATCTCGGCCAGGGATAGGTTTTAGTTCCCACTGGCTGCTTCCCTATTTAGAGACCAGTAATAATTCTGTCTGCACTCTGGTCCATGCCAGGTTTGGGAAATTAATGATAAAGCTGGGTGCTGCTGAAAGTAAAAATCCCCAGAAGAAATTCTCAGAAAAACATTCAAATTGATTTCAGTTAATTGTGGCTAGTGTGATGACTGTATTTAATTTGCAGCATCTTTTGATGTATATGGCAAGGGATAGCATTAGCACCACACTACTAAGAATTAACAAGTCAGAGAATAAAACAATCTGGCATTTCACACTGAGTAATTAAGATCCTGCTCACCTTGTTCACCTGAGTAGAAACCACTGGCACGTATGCAAAAATCACCCCTTGGTCCTAAACCCTCTTCAGCACAATGCACAGATCACCATCCCCATTTTGCAAGTAGAGAAACCTGAAGCCCAGGTTTAAACATTGCTGAAATAGCAGAGATGAGAATAAAAACTATCATGGTCTGACACAATTTCCACCCAAGCCAGAAAAGTGAGAGCTCTGTAGTGAAGTTCCTGCCCCGCAAAAATCAATAGCTAAACTCCCTCCTTGCCCCTGTTCCTATTCACTGAACCATAATAATGACAAGAGAGCTATTTGCATGTTTAAAGAAGCAGAACTGAATGCATATAGACTCCTTATAATTAGTTTCACAGCAGCTGACAGCAAAAACACGTAATTTAGGTTCAAATAATATATACTTTTAAAAAATCCTGAAATGCACCTTGGTCTGTTTTCTGGCTCTGAAGCCATAAAACCCAGCACGGTGTGACTGAAAAGTGTTCCACGCAAAAAGGTAGAATGCTGGGCTTCGGATGAACATATTGTGAGTCTGAAAGCTGGATAATCAATTAGCATCCTACTGGAAGCCTGACAGCCTGTCGTGACCCATTAGGAGGTATTCGGTGCTCTCAATAGCTGTGGCTATAGGGACCATTTACACAGATACCAGGTAAGCCCCTACAAAGCTGACTATGGTAAGGTCAGCTCTTTGTTTTACTTCTAAGTGCTCTTCCAAGATGATTTTCTCTCGGGTGGAATGAACATCGCAGTGCAGCTAAAAATGGCAACACTGAATTTCAGGTAAGTGGGTTGAAAAGTCATTCTCACTGGGAAATGAACTCGTGACCTTTTGAACGAAAGGTAAAGCTCAAGTCGTAAAAGTTTGCATGTGAGATGCACTAAATATATGGTTGAGTAACAGCTCAAGAGGGCAGTAACAACATAGCCTGCCTAACAGCTCACACTAATGCAAACATAATGTGCCATGTAAAAAGAGATTAATCAAGTTTTCCTACAGGAAAACTGACAGCCTGTCATGACCCATCAGGAGGTATTCTGTGCTCTCAATATCTGTGGCTACAGGGACCATCTATGAACCGACAAATTTGGGTGACTGGTAATATCACACCAGGACAAAAATGAAGTCAGAGATGGGTGTCACATTTCTGGTCCTTTCCAGCACTTTGCTTATAGACATTTCTCTTTCATTCATACTCTTCAATGTACATACACCGTGTGCACACATACACATGCCTTGTGTTAGCTAAACTTAGTGATAACCGTGCAGTTAAAGCAGAAACCTTTCCTAGTTCCCCCAGCCACTGCTTTTGGTTTGTGATCACAGGCTCATGAGCTCAGTTTTCAGCAAGGAAGTACAATTAAAACCAGTAAAGACATTCAAACCATATCTGATTCCCTTCACAAAAAACAGAAAAAAAAATTGTTCAGATTATAATTTAATGTCAGAGATGAGTAAATATGATTTAACAACAATATCAGCACTCTGATGAGGGCAACCTCAAGTTGCTGGCACATCTCTTCCATAAATTGGAATCCACTGTGATTAGACTCCATTTGGCATTCTGCTGTGCATTAGTCAGTGAATGCAGAGCTTATCCCAGCTATATTTAATGAGGCAACAGGCGTGCCTTCCTTTGCAAGAAAGAGCTTATCTACATGCCTATAACTGATTTTGTAAGTGAGGCAGCAGATCCTCAGGCCCTGTTTGCTTTCATATGGATGTTTGAAAACATTGTGTCCTGCAGTGGAAGGTAAAATACTGTTTCATAAAAGGCTGCCACACGTGCTGTGTTTAAAAAAAAAACCCACAACAACACAAATCCTCACTCCCCTCCTGCCTTCCACAGAATAATAATTTTAGAGTAATAGTTGCAGACACCTTGGTTCTTTGCTGTGTTTATGATGGCAGTGTTTTATCTCCTTGTGCATATCACATTGTGATTACTTTATTAGGGATTTACTGGATGAAGTAGCTAAGTGAACACTAAAAAATTTGAAGCAATGATTTCACCTAGCTATATTCTAACATAAAGGATGCTTCAGTGAATTAGAATCTCTTGACTTAATTTATTTAATGGCTCTCTATAACTCCAGTCCATCAATAAATACTGGGAGTCTAACTCATAACCCCCTGCCACTGCAGCTATTTACCCTTTTGCAAGGCCAGTGTCAAATGCTGCCAGATCAAAATGAGAGCCCTACATGTTTATTTCTGTAGGATGACAAGGTATAATGGTCAGATGAGTTGGGATCTGTAAGTCAATCTATGAGGTCCATCAAGCCTTAATTGCCCTTTTTATCCCAAAGACTCCACAAATCATATTTTGATTAAAGCCAACATCACCCACTCAATTAGAAATGTTGGCAATGTAGAGGCACTACCATAGTATATTTATCTCAATTTTTTTTCTGACAGAAACTGTATAAACTTGTCTTAAATGTAACAAAGCATGTATGAGATCACTTAGGGTACAGCAATCTTCAACAGTAGTGCTGTGGCAGCTTAGGTGGATGTTTAGCAGTGGAACAAATTCCTGGTTGAGTTTGGAGCCTCTTTTGGTATACAGCTATGGGGGTCACTTTGTACCTTTGCTGAATTGAACCACAGAAAAGAAGAAAATGAGGTTAGAAGGGGCCAATGAAGATCATAATCAAGTCCAAACTCTTGTTCAAACCAAGTCTAACTTCAAAGTTGGATCATGTTTCTCAAGGATTTGCCCAGCTGTGTTTTAAAAACCTCCAAACAAGAGATCCTACAGCCTCTCTGGGCAGCCTGCTCCCTGCTCTCAGAGTGACAATTATTTCCTTATGTCCAACTAAAATTTCTCTTGCTGCAACTTGTGTTTACAGCTTCTTGTCTTTTCACTGTGCACTTCTGGTGGGGTCTGGCTCCATCTGTTCTGTGGCCTTTTCTTTAGGCAGTGTAACACTGATTACAGTCCCTCCTCAGCCTTCTCCAGGTTAAACAAACCCAGCTCCCCCATGCACTGCACATTCCAGCCCCTGACTGTCCTATCTTGGCTCCCCACTGGACTCTGGCTGTCCTCAGGCACCCCAAACCAGCTGCAATGTTCCAGATGAAGTCTCAGAAATGCCAAATAGAAGGGAAAGATCAGTTCTCTTGTCCTACTTGCTCTCCAGCCAGATGTCCTGCTCTCACAGGGCAAGAGCATTACATCACAACCTTGAGCCTACATTAGCAATATTTTTTGGGTAGTTTACACTGATAGTGTGTTGTTTATATGGAAACCAAGAATCTTCTGTAATCATATATATTTCATCCATTAGAATCTTAGCTTATTATTTTTTCCCAGTAAACTCCGACTGTTGTGACATTTTTGCAGGAGTATTTTGTGGGCAGTTCTTTCCCAGTTCAAAGCAATGTGATGAGAAGCAGAAGAGATTGCAATATGCTAACATTTTAAATGTGCTTTTGAAGAGGCCTTTGGGCACAGATGTTCCATAAAACTGCATTTATTATTATAATAATCTGCTGAAGAATTCAGCTGTTTTTTTCAGGGGTCTGAATATTGAAGACTCCCTAAATCTAATGATTCCGAGTCTGCCCCACTTACTCCACTTTCAACAGTAATAAGAGATACAAATTTGAATAATCTGTATATACCAATGCATTTTGGAGCACCACAGAATGAACACTGACTTACAGTATAGATGCTGCTAGAAGAAATCCTTCAGGTGGAATCCCTTCAAATTGCAGGTGATGTCAAAAAAGCTTCTAAGTAAAAGACTCAAATCCACAACACAGAGGTACAAGTAGAATTTAATGCCTAACCCATAGAAGTATATTAAGAGTAGATGCCTGTGAGTACCTGGCTTTTAACAGAACCAGAACACATGAAAGACTGGTTCATCAGCTTTCCTTGAGACACTGTGGAGATGCAATTTTAACTCCATGTGATTTTCTGGACAATGTTATTTCTTGATACTAGTTTTGGAGGGGGGAACAATAATGGAAACAATAATTTGAACATCTGAAATGTAAAAAAATCCACAACAAAAGTATAAATATAAAAAAGTATAAACAACTGTTTTTCTTAGATGGTTTGGCAACTCCTTGTTCAAACACCTCCAAAAGAGGATTTCTTACCAAATCTGGGATGCAGTGATTGAAAAATTTTCTTTCCGTCAAGGCAGATATGAGAGAGAGCAGAAGAATTAGAAAAAGTTAATTTAAAGATGCAAACTATTCTCATGTGGACCCACAAATATTTCACCTGGCTGTAATTATCCATTTTGATTTTGTCCCCTGGAAAGCTGAATGAAACCCAGAGCCTTCCTGTCTCTGCTATGTGAATGCCTCAGTGACAGCTTCCTTGGGAAGCTTTTCCTTACACACTCAGCTCATCCCCAGCAAGGAGCACTGAGAGGTCTCGGAGCACCTGCCTCTTGAAACAGATGTTTGGCACATGAGGCTGGGGGTTGCCTGCTGCAGATAAGCCTGAAAAACCCAAATCACAGTAATTATTTGCCTTTATTAGCCTCAACAGGGTTCAAACTGGCATCTATTTAGTCATATATTTACTATTGTCAGAAACAAGGCCTGAGGAGTCTCCAGGGGAAACTGCCTGTAGCTCTACAAACCTCCTTGTGGGCCTGTTTTATACTGTCATGTTTTCAGCCCTTTCTGAAAAATTCTGATTCCCTGTATCCACCCAGTAATGAAAATGTGTTATTCTTTGAGATATTAAATTCATATGCTATTGTAATTTCAAAAACATTGGATTCCACTGTGGAAAAGCATTATTTGTTCATCTGTTCATGAACTCTGCAGTCTGTAGGTTCACTGGGGGACTAAAATACTGCAGAAATGCTTTGCCTTTTCCTCCTCATTTTTGCAGAGAAATATCATGGAAAACTGTTAATTTTTCACTTCACTATTTTATTATTAAATGCTCTAATTACTAACAATGCATGAAGAAATATTTGCATTATTTGCTTGCAGATGATCATGACAGAGGAAGCTGCTATTCCAAATGAGAAAGGGTTCATGTCATCTTGTACTAAGATCTAACAATTCCCACACCTTGTGTTTCCAGAGTCCTGAATCTACTGTAATAGGATTCTCTGTGGAATTGCTTGTGCTCCTTCCTTCTTGTTTGGTCTGGAGGTGGTTTCTTGGTGGGTGTGCTCTCCGTGTCCTCAGAGTCCCTGTCCCAGCCAGGCTCTGAGGTGCCTGGTGCTGCCTCAGGAGGCTGATCCATGTCTCAGGCACAGGAAAACCCTTCAGAGGATTAGTGAGAGTCCGGCCCCGCACGTCTCCCTCACCACCAGCACTGCTGGGAACAGACAGCAGGACTAACAACCAAGTGTTCCTCACACGTACAGCTGTCCTTGCTGCCATGTGTGCACATTCCCCAGGATATTCATACACTTCAAGGAGGAAAAGGCCAGAAAAATAAATGAAGTTAGTCCAGGCAGAGGTGTTTCTGGCTACAGTATGTATTCTGTGCTAATAAAAGATGCAGAAACCAGCAGTCCTCTCAGCAGAGCACCAGCTGTCTCCACATGCTGCAAGAATAAGCTCTGCTCTAAAAACCTGGCCTTCCATATCTTGTGTGTCAAATACTAAATCAGTAATGGTCTACAAACTGCCTACAAGTATAGTTGTGCTTCTGAATCACCACACAATTTATTGATACAGAATAAAACAGTACTTTTAAGTTCTGTCTGCTAGAGCAGTACAGTAGTGGTTCAAACCTCAAGAAACTTTGACCTGACAACATTTTATGCCCTTTAGAGAGAGAAACATGCCAGGCATGGTTGTGTAGTATAAAATCATACTTAGCATAAGGTCTGATGCCACAGTAGATTAAGAGTGGGAGAGCTGAAGGAGCAGTAAAAGTGGGTGCAATGACATGCATCTCTACTTCTTCCGGTACATAAATTTATCATATTTTCTCTAAGCCATTAATGGACTTGTTTTTCACTATCCATGGAGCCCATTTACTTTGGGAACATCAGCAGAGAGAGAAGGCTGCTGTTAAAAGACTTCCAAGTGTGAGTGAGCAATGGTTTCCAAGTGCTCAGCAAAGCAAAATAAACTTTTACCAGAACAGTTGAAGGCACCTCTTCCCCCAAACACCTGCCAAATTTAAACTTCCTAGCCCAACTGCTGTGGCTTTTGTGTTGTTCATTAACAGTCCCATGCAATTTTTATAATAGGGAAAGTGTCCTTTATGCTTCATCTCATTCTCAAAAAAAAAAAAAAACCAAAAAACCCCAAACCCCTATTTTTTTCTGAAACTTTATTATAATTAAATTTTAAATGTAACTAAAAAAGAGTCATCAAGGATGGGAAATTTTTGCTTGAAAAGCAAGAGATCCAAAAGATATAAACAGCTGCTCAAATAACCCCTGAGTGGAAATGGTCTTGGTCTCAGAAGGTTGGTATTTAAGCTGGCATGTGATTTTAAGCACTTGAGTAATCCCTAAGAAACAAACAGCAACAAAAAAAAAAATCAAAAATCATGTGCTGCAAGTCACACGTAAGTACAAAATCTTGCTAGCCTGGGACTGTGGACTGTAAGCATAAGCCAAAACCAAGTAACTTCTATATTAGTGCTGTAAGTTACACACTCATTCAAGAGCTTGGAGTAGACAGAACCTAATGCTGTTCTCAAATTGCTACAGTATTTCTGAGTGCTGTGGTAATATATTCTGCTGTGTACAGTGTGATGTTAATTTTTATGCCTTGCAGTAGAATGTGCAGTGAAGTTGAATTACAATTGCTGTGGGAATCATAACACTGGAAAACACATCTAAATCTCAGCTTTAAGGCCGTGCTAACGTATCTTTTACATTTAATTTCCTTTAGGAAAGAAAAGGAAAAAAGGAAAAGGAACAACTGGCTGTTGTTGACTTTGCCAGTAAAAGGAACCAAAATATTCCAGTGTGGGTTATCTGGGGATCTCTGTCACAGTCCCTTTGTTCTCTCTCTGGTTTGTTCTTAGCAAATGCTGCTGTTGCAGAGACACCCCAATGAAGAGTCCTCACTGACACCTTCCTGAGGCGTTAAGGGAAAGGGGAACAAGGACGGGATAAATCTTTTAATCTTCACACATACCCTCAGGGTTATTCTGGATTCACAGTCCAGAAATGATGTGAGGCAAAGTTATATCTCTTAGTAATCAGGGACAACTCAAGGCCCCTCCATGGAAGAATCAGCAGAGATACACTTAATGCAAGGTGAAAAAAGGAGAGAGAGAAGCAAACCTGACATTCCCATTGAAAAGAGCCTTTATCATTCCTCATGTGATACAGGAACAAGGTGCAATAAAGACTTTTTACAGCCAAAATGTCTTTTTATTGACTACTGACCTCCTGTCTTCTCTGAACTTTGGAAGTGATTTTTACTGACTTTTGGATGCTCTCTTTTAGTTGCCTTTTCTTTTTCTCTTAGACTTACCAAGTGGCCTTGTTAAACCTGTCCTTTTCTTGCATTCCTGGGTGTTTTAACAGAGTATTACCAGGATCAGAATCCCTCTGAGAGTTTTTAAATTACAATTGTTTCTATAATTTCTGTATATGACTTGTAGAATAGTTTGGTGCCTTTTTCCTTCATAGGGATGAATTTCCATAAAAAAAGGAGAGTGCCAAGGTTGAAATGAGAAAATCACTAGGTTAGAAAAAGGAAGGTGATATTGTGCTCTTAGTATCTAAAACCAGCATCCTCAATTCATTTTGGTGCCATGGAAGATAGTGCTAAGAAGAGTCAGAAAGAGAGTAGGGCAGGCCATCAAACTTTTATCATTTGGACTCCATCTCTCTGAACCCTTTCATGGCATTGTAGTAGGGCAAAATGGAAAGAGGTGAGCAGGTCCACATTTATATGTCTGAAATACCAGAAGGATTATACAACTCCTGTGGTTTTCACCTGATGTCTCCTCACGGGAATCTCACCAGTACCATCAAGCAGTTGTGCCTGCATGTACAACAATATGCACAGGTGCTGTGCATGTCTACTTTCCAAAAAACCATCTGTGAATATCTTACAGCTCCTAAAAATATAGACATGTTTTTGGAACTTGGTATTTTTACAGTGTTTGCCATCTTTCATTTAAGAGTTTCTTCCTTTTCTAAAAAATATAAAAGTTGTTTTGGAAAAAAAGTATGAGTATTGAGGGTGGTCTCTCTCATAAAGAGCCACAAGGCTTGGGGCCAGCCAGCTCTTTTCAATTATCAGGTCCAGGTGGGAAGAGATCAGGTGGTTCCCACAAAGGCTGAGGGACTGCATGTGGAGTGGGAGGTTTCTGTGAAGTCTGTTTTGGCTGAGGGGAAAAGATATTATATTTTACTAAGTTTGAAAATAATCTGACTCCTGAAGGTGTGGTGTTTGATGTTGTTGGGCTGGGGGCCTATGTGTACCTTCAACAAGTCCATTAGACTTGTTTGCATTCTTTTACAAAATCACAGAATATGCTGAGTTGGAAGGGACCCACAAGGATCATCCCCAGTAAAAAAAAATAAATGAAACTCCCTTTTCTCCGCAAAAAACCCACCTCAAACTAAGCAAAAGCACAAAGCAACCCAACTCCAAAGAACACACCACATACACATTAAAAATTCTGGCTAATGTACACAGAGCAGAAAAATAAGTAAGCAATCATCCACAATGACTTTTGTGTTATAGATTGCTCCTGAATGAGTCCTAATAGTGGAAGCATCATTGCAAACGGTTTTCCATTGTCAGCATGCATTTATGACAACCATTTTGTCCAATTTCCTGTTCTTTTGCTGGCAGAAAGGGACAGAGTCCCTCTCCCTTACACTGAGGTTTGTTTGTTCATGCTGGCTGGGCTGTACTGCACGTGTGCTCAGTCCCTTCCTGGGGAGCAGAGGAGATGGAATGATGATTGTTACGCAATAACTATTTGTCCTTTATTTTTTGTTGTGGGGGCAAAAATGTACAAAACTACTGCCACATCTGCAGTGCACCAATTAGAGATCGAGAGGACAGGTATTCAGTCCCCAAGGTTAGAGAAAATTACCCACTTTTAGCAGATAACAGAATCCTAACTATCTGCCTTAAACTGGGATTGACTGTGTGCTATCTGAGCTGATAGCAGGTACAATATTTCATCCAAAGACAGGAGTATTTGCCTTCTACTTTCACCACTATGTAATATTATTTTGTTGACCTTCAGCCACACTGGCACAGGAATTGATGTAACATGAAGGGATATGACAGAAGGCGATCAACAACACAACAAGATATGAAAAGTCTAAAGAAGAACTTATGTCCTCAAGAACAGGACACTGACTATCCAGTCACGGACAGAGTTTTAAGTGGTGAAGAACTTCCAGAAGATACAGTGTAAATCAATATATGTCCACTTTATTCACAAAAATGATGGATAATGTAGCAAGCCAGGTTGATTTACCTTAATTTGCAAATCAATTTCCTACACCTTTTTTTTTTTTTTCCTTAAAAAAATCCCACTAATCAATTTCAGATCAAAACAGACTGATGCACAGGGGGAACTGCCAGCCCCACCTGCACACTGTAAACCTTACAGTTCTGTGGGAGCTGTCCTGGGCACAGCCAGGAGGCAACTGGAGCTGTGCCATGCTGTGCCACTCCATGCAGCCTGCAGGTGGGACGTGCATCCCTGCACACACAGCTCCATCCCAAGCCTGAGCTCCTGAGACCCAGCACCAGCTGAGCACTGGGTTTGTCTCCTAGGGAGAAGTGAGAGAAGCCCAAAGGCAGCACCAGCAATGTCAGCAATGTGTTAGTGCTTAAATGACTGCTGAGTGCAAATTCACCTTTGGGAAGCCATGGATGCTGACTGGCACTGGCCTGAGAGTATTTATGGATGAGCTGGAATTGCAACATGTGAACTTCTTTTTATCACTCCAAGAAATGTCTGCAATGCAGGCAGATCTGAACAAGAGCCAGCCCGCAGGCTGCCCTCATCCCTCCCACCCAAGCACACAAATCATCCCAGTGCCTTTAGGTTCCCACAGCACTTTGTGGTGACCTGGTGTGCAGAATGTCACGTCTGGCCAGTGACACTGTACAGAGCAGCAGGGCTCATGTGGCACAGAAGCTCTTGGGAAAGGGCAGCAGGCCAGGCTGTCACACCCCTCCTGGGCCAGGACAGCCAGAGGGAACTAACTGGTGGCTCCCCAGCACTTTGTCTTTGCTCAGCCATTTCTATGGCTGGGTCTGCAGCTGAGGCTGCTCCTGTTACCCAACCCAGTGTTTTTATTTTACCAAGGGGGCAGGGAAGAGCAGACTCTTGATAGTCCTCTCCTGCATGGTGCAGGCAAGCTGATCTATGTCAAGTATTTTTTTGGTCAAAGCTATTTGAAGACACAAAATTACAAGACTTTATAGATAGAGCTCTGTGGGATTTACACTTGCAAAATAATCTTCAAAATGTCCTCGAATATGAACAATACCTTTCTGTGGTGAATCTGTGTGAGAGCTACACCTAGTCTCACCTAACACAGTATTGTAGCAACAAAAGTAATTGCTGCATAGTCTTTTAACTAACAAAGCCCTTAAAGGACTTGTGAGGGTGCAGAAAGAAACAGATTTCAACAGACATGGAAAGTATTTCTTATGTGAGGATTTTAAAGGGAAAGCAGCTTTAAGAGTGAAGATATTCAGGAAGAAGATCAGATCTGTTAAAATACTCAGATACCCTTCCATGTCTATACTCAAAGCAGCACTTTGCAGAATACATGCAAACCAAACTCCTTTCATTTGTCTCATTTCACACTTGGCTGTTCTTTCAGGGGACTAGGAGAATACAGCTGCAGAGTAAAACAGTTTAAAGCCTGAGCTCTTGAGACAGACGTGGGTAATACTTCTCCATTTTAAAATACAGACAGATTATTTCCACAGATGATTTGCAGATGTAACATTTAGCTATTTAAAGACTAGGGTTTTTTTCCAACACTTTTGGAAGAGCAGTAGAAAATCATGTTTGTGGCAGGACTGAAACTGAAATTGTAGAGCTGTTCCAGTAGTACCCATAGCACCCATCACATTTTTGCTCTTTGTTTTGGTCAAGGGTTTCCCTTTTTTTGTCTTTGCCTTTTCTATATCTCACACTTG
This sequence comes from Trochalopteron elliotii, assembly GCA_024734555.1. Taxonomy (NCBI): domain Eukaryota; kingdom Metazoa; phylum Chordata; class Aves; order Passeriformes; family Leiothrichidae; genus Trochalopteron; species Trochalopteron elliotii. The sequence continues at coordinate 2,428,636 of JANPWX010000378.1, forward strand.
GCTCTTTTCTGCCTGTGTCCATAGCAGCACCCTCTGGAAGACTGCAATGATGCCGAGATGGATTTGTGCCAGGGAGGGAAGAGAATCAGCAAGCAACAGGCAATGCAGTTCAAGGTCATTCTGGGTTTTTCCCCTCCAGTGCCCAACCCTTCTCAGAAGCAGAACCTGACTGTTCTTTCAGTCCTGATAATCTGGGTGAAGTGTGGCCCATTCTGCTTTTTGTTTTACCTAATGTGTCAGTGGGATGCCAGTAAAATCCAGCTAACCAATCCAAGTTCACTGCAACATGTGCTAACAGGTACAGCACTCAATGCCCAACACTCAAATTGCCTTCACATGCTTCTGGGAGCATTTAAAAAAGAATGAAAATATTTGCTATTGTATACAGCAGGGAAGGTGCATTGAAAGCATTTATATTTCTTACTATTTCTGAGTCTTAGGGAAGACATAATGTGCAGGCAATTACTGCTTGTTAAGAGATTTAATCCTACTTTAAGACTCACAAAGAGACCACAGTGTAGACAAATGTGGAGAGAAAAAATACAAAGAAAATATGATATATTTCTAACTATTTGTGGACTCCATACATTACAACATAAAAATAGTTAAACATTGCTAGGTCAAAGCTTTAAAGAACCTGGCATCATTAGAATAAGATTGTCCATGTGGCTGAGTTGAAGATTCTATATATCCAGATTGTGATAATTTTTGTCTATGAGCAAAGAATATTTGGGGAAGTGGGTGGGGTAGATGGGTGGTGAAGGGATGTTGGTCATTATTGGAAGATGGCAGGCACAGAGCCAAGGACACCAAATCAAAGACAAAAGTAAAATTAATACACAGGGAACTTGTGGGACATAGTGCCAGAAGCACTATGCATAAAGAATGTCATAGTTAGATATAAGTACTAAAACATTTGGGGGTGTGTGAGATTTGAAAAAATATCAGGACGAAAGGGATGAATTGTGCTGTCACCCCAAGGTGTGGAACAGAGCCAAGGAAAGGATCATCTGAGGTGAAACAGCAAGTAAAGCTCACTGACTGTGCCATTTATTTACTTCACATATTAACTTTTAGTTACAGCCATCCATTCATAGTTGGCACATGTCCAAAGAAAAATTTGTGAATCTCACAGATTAATAATTAAACCTTTCCTTATTCAATCAATGCAGCATAATATTCCACCAAAAAAACCCCAAACAAACCAACAAAAAAGAACCACTGCCTTTACCTACTGCATTAAAAAAAAAAAAATCATCTAAACAAAAACCCAACCCCAACCCTTCAAAAATACCCCAGTGCTCAGAGTAAGAAATCTTGGCTATGACATATCCCTTACAGGCCCTACTAATTGGATGTTTCTCAAATTGCATGAAGTAAATACTCTGAGACAAATGGAGTTTAGCAAACCCATTTCAAATATGTTTTTTTATTATTGCAAAATCTCCTCCATTCAACCACCTTGACAATTACTCCTGAATTTCAAAAATGATCTCAACTGCCTTGAAATGTCATGGAGAGAAAAAAAAAATTGTATCATGATTAGCTGGATCTTGGATTGATGGAGAGCATACAGAGGGACCCAGAGGTGTGGTTGAAGTGAGGAGCACATGAAGTGAGTGTGTGATACTTTCTCTGAAATTCAGTTTAATATACAAAGCAGTGAGCAGAGGGGGAGAAAAAACAGTTTTTACATGCAAAGAGTTATGTTTCTTTAAGTATTTATAGATGGAAAATTGGAATCTACAGACATTAAAGCCTATATCTGATAATCCCACAGTTCAGACCTGGAACATTTTCAAGGTTATCAGGGTTAACCACAAGCCAGTTTATCAACCACAGACTCTGCTCAACCCCCAAAACATTATTTTAGCCACTGCCTATGTAGTGCTGCAAAAGCAACAGCAAGTTTGCTTTCAACTGCTAGAAACTTTGACAGTCCTGCAGGAAATGGGTAGCCCTTTAAAAAAAAAGAATGGTATGAATAAATTTGCAACTAAGCAATGCTATCACAGAAACCAAACCTTTAAAATGATGTGACCAAAGGCTGAAAATAATGACTGAGAAAAAAATTGTGAAGTTGCTATGGTAACTATTAACAATTCAGACAGGCTGTTGATATGAGATCTTATTAAATATGTCAAACCAAACATTTTATTTATAATTTAAAACTCCAACGTTGACACTTTACAGTTAACAGAAATTAAAAAGGAATTCAAGATGTAACTTAATAAAGACTTGAAAGTTACAGCTGAGACAACACTTTCATTCTACCTTGTCACTTCACACATTCTAAAAGACCTTCAAAAGTCCTTCTATGCTAAAATTTTCTATGCTTGGCCATAGCCTGGAGAAAGGCAGAAGAAAAACCATTTGCCTTCTTTTGAGTTATCTACTTTGGAAGGGGGAGAGATGGGAGCATCTTGATTTTTAGCCCCAACTTAATTGCTCTGGTGTTTAAAGATCACATTGTGACTGTGCACTATACACTGCTGCCCTCACTTGCAATAAGTTACACTTCCTGCATTGTTCTTGCCTCAGTGAATCTAGCTAACTTTACAGAAAAAAACAGCAGAAACTTTCCCAGAAATCAAAACTTTTTCAAGCCTCCCGTTCTGCAAAGCACTGATATCTTCACTGGTATTACTCACATGCTTGAAATTAGGGATGAGATTAATTCACAATGTAGTTTAATTTATTCTGTGGTGCAATTGCAATCCTTGAAAGAACATTAGCACATTAATGTTGTGTTACAGAAGAGAAGATTCTCCCTTTCTTGTGGCCATGTTGGACCCTGGGACTCAGAGAGAGTGCTAATGATGCCAAGGCAGTGGGCTTGATCCTTGCATGGGACACTCACTTAAGAGTTGGACTTGATGGTCCTTGTGGATCCTTTCCAATTCAGAATATTCTGAGTGTGGACTGGAAGAACTGTAGGTGCTCACAAAAGGTGAGGACCTTTTGAAGGATTCCAGATTCCAGCTTGGCTGACAGACGACCTCTGAGACCACACCCTTAGGTGCCAGCCTTGCATTCCTGACCCATCTTTGGGCATCTTTATGCCCAGAATGACACTTGGATCTCGGCTATGAGAACAGAGCTGAGTCCAAAGGGCTGTGGTGACCTACAAGTATCAGCTGTTGTTGGAGCCTATCTTGTGTCCAACTCATTGTGTGCTGTGAGCAGCCAGATGTGCAGTGGTGGCTTCTTTGTGAAGCCCTGGGTGCTTCTATGGTCATCAAAGACAATTTTTAGGGATAACTGAAAGTTCCAGAAGGTGATGACATTTCTCTAAAGAGCAGAGTAAGGGTAAGCACAAGTGCAGTCAGTGTGTGGCCATGCAGTGAGGGGCTGTGGAAAGCCACATTCCCAGGGAGGCAGAACCTGCCACCACTGGAGAACTCACAAATCTCTGTGCTTATCAGGAAATTGCACTGATCTATTAATAAAATTACATTTTCCTCTGGAGAAAGCCTGTAACACAGTGTGGACCCACAGCTAACTTGTTGGATGATACTTACCAAAATATCAAGGTATATCAGCTGTTTTTACCTTAAAGTCCAAATAAAGTATCTGTAATGTTACTGCTTTTATCTACATGAATTGTATTCTTCTGAGCAAGATGCATTAGTAGAGAGTTTGGATTTCTGTTTAGTGGAACATGCATTTTTCAAATGTCAAACTGCATTTTGCTTGAGCCTCAGAGTGGGCCTTATGTGACAGTGTTTCCACAGACAAGGCTAGCTTCAGAGATTTCCAACTCCCCCTCTCCTGAACCACCATGCAGTCATGACCTTGGTGCTGTAATTTCCACACCTTCAGATATTCTACAGATACATCTGCATGTGGTGTCACCCACTAGCTCAAGTTTTAAATAAAAAAATGCACTGAAAAATCTCTCATGTGGAAACCTCTTCTAACCATCACGACATTTCAGCTTTCCTCCCAGAATAAAGTACATAAACACTGGGTCCCAAAACCAATCTATGTTTTCCTTGATGACCATTTTAAATATAGCCATGAATTCCTTATCCAGTTAAAATTCAGCAATTGCATATTTCTGCAAAGGTTCTGGTTACTGTTTACTGTACACATATGGCAGGCTAACACATGCCTCTATTCATACCATTACTTGCAGGTGCTGTTAAATTTCCAGCAATCAAATAGCCTGCATCTAATATTTCTAATTAGCTTATTTAGTAATCATGAAGGAAACACAGGAAACATTTAGTGGTATCCTCTCAGATATCCTTAAAAATGAGGAATGGCACTTAGGGGCATGTCTTGATGTGGGTGTTTTTTCAGCCCAGTCAGTATGCATCATTTTAATGTGACTGTGATCATAGCCCCATTGTGCCTGCCAATCCCAATTAACAGAATCAGCCATCCTAGGGCACAATTTATTGCTGCATGTGCAGCTTACTGGGACATGGAGCAGCAGCCTTGCAGTCTCCAGGCCTCTGCAAGGAGCCCTGCCTCTGGGAACAGCACTCAGCTTTTCTCAGCTGTGAAATCTCTCTGTGCAAGATATGTTCCTGTCACATGCTTTTCCTTATGGCAGGATGACTATTTCCCCATTTTGATTACTGAAGTATCGTCAGTGAAATCTAGATAAACAAGAATATATTGAGGAGAAAGTTCTGCTGTTAACCTTGAAGTTACCATTCAGCCTTGAAAACTAGGGCAGGTTGGCTTCTCACTGAAGACATTTGGTTTGTACCAGCACAATGAATTGTTGTATCTGACAACAAAATGGCAACAGGCTTTTTTCACTCCAAACTGATGTGCATGCCATGTTACATTTGTCAGCACACAGTTGAGACATCCACATTGTATCACATAGGTACACTGTAATCATCTGTGAGGCTCCTCTGTGGCACAGCACCAGCTTTCTACTGCCACTGTCAAGAATCCTTACTTTTGGTGAATAGTGGAAATAAGTAACTTTAATCGTACAAGACCTTTTTAGGCAAAAAAGATAGCACCAAGAATTTCAGCAGCAACAACCAAAAGGCTGCGCATAGTGGAAAAGATATTTCATTTTTTTTGTATCTCCAGGGACTTTCCCCAGATTCTGTGGCAGACAGAGTGCAAAGAGGTTGCTCACAGCTCTTTTGTTCTTTCGTCTCTTCTCACCAATATTCATTTAAAATCAAACACCTTTGCTGGAGACAAAAGATATATTTTCTGGCTTCATGTCCTAGAATTTCTGTAAATTGTTCTTGCACATGTCTGCAGCTGACATACAAAATATGCAAACTCTTCTGATTTATGCTTTATGCTCTGCATGGAGCCTGTATAATTGTGGAAAAAAAAAAAAAAGACCCAAAAGTAGTTTTCCTTGAATTTCAGAAAGTAATGTACACTTTTTGAAAAAGATTCCACAGCTTCTTACTGCTACCCTCATTGGAACAGTTCATTTCCACTGTATATCCTGTAAAAAAAACCTGAAAGAAACCCCAGAACTTTTTTCAACAGACCTAGTTATGAATCTTAGCATTAGAGAAGGCTTCCTGCTCCTACCACTGCATTTAGTAACAGGGAAAAGTTGGGAATTAAGTTTAGGAAATTCATTAAAGGCCATTTTTCCAAATGGACTTGCAACCAATCTTTTAACTACAAAATCCTGGGCCAAATTATCAAAAGAGCTCACCTCCCATTTGGCACAAGATTAAGGACAGACTTTCAAAGCATTTAACCACTTGAAGTTCTCAGTGTGACACCACTGGCCAGATTTCCAAACTTTCCACTCGCTTAAGGTCCTAGAAACGAGCTGAACTCCTTTGAAAATAGTAATTGATTTTGGACATTTCAAACCTATATTGTATTGAATGCAATCCAGAGACTACACTACTTGAAGTATTCCTAATTACTTGATAAAACACAAATGTTTCCTTCAATTTCTCCATACATAGTTTTTTTGCATTCCTCAGAAACTTCTGGATCTATAAGCAGGAAGTTTCCTTTCTCTTCAGTCAAAACCTCAGATAAAAGGGCCCTTGCTGGTTTACTGATAACTCGAGTAACTTCCACCCTTTCTCTTCCAGCTTCATAACCACCCTAAGATTGGCTCTCTTCACAAACAGTAAATTCCTTAATTCCCTTATAAAACTTTGAAACAAAACTTTTTCTAGGAACCATTTTTATCACTAAAATTACACTCATTAGAAGTCAATGATACCGAATGAAATAGAGCAATCTCAGATCAAAGTAGTCTGCTCTTAACTACATAAAAACAAATTAGAGCAACTAATGAGAAACAGGATAAACACATCAAGGACCAAAATCATTAACTTATATTTAGCAATTATTTTGACAACTTACTAAAGCAAGACTGAATAATACTGACCAGCTTTTTCTAAATTAAAGTTTATTATATTTACATGAAGGAAGAAATGATGGTTTGGTTATTTAGCAAGATCTTCCTACGCAGCAAAGAAAAAGCAGCATTCTTATCAGAAATAAATTGACCATGACAAAACATGACTTCCTAAATTATGTTTTCTGCATATCAGTGTGGTGATTCTATTGATTCCATTGTAACAACCTGCAGTGTGATCACAAACCCAAATGTTTAGGGTTTGACTACATGCAGTATTAATTCATTTAAAATTAGCAAGACTACATTAAGTTTTCTATTTCACCATGATTTCTCTGTACTATCAGGGAGATTTTGGAGGTAAGCTTCTTTTATCTGCAAGTTTAATTTTTTTTTAAAACTTTTTTCCCCCTCCTGATATGGTTTCAGTTATTAAAAAGGCAATGGAAGATGAAGGGAAAGTTTCAAAGTACAGCAATACAAGACCAGAATGAATTTTAAACAAGAAATGAGGATTGAGACACCTATAATAAGAGAGTTAAGGAATCATGGAATTATTCAGGTTGGAAAAGACCTTTAAGATCATAGAGTCCAACTTTTAATCCAGCATTGCCAAACCCACCACTAAACCATGTCCCCAAGTGCCACATCTACAGGTCTTTTGTACACAGTGAACAGCACACATCCAAGCCACAAGCAGTCAGTTTCTCCAAAAGAATCTTCATTCTTCATCTTTGGCAGGAGACATTAGGGTTAGCATGTTAATGCTATATGGAATAAAAAGGTCTAAAGCCTCCAGACAATTCTATATATCCAAAGACAGACCTGCAAGTACATTTAATGAAATCAAGTATAACATTTAAACACATTAGTGAGCCCCACATTAGCTCTACTTTATATTTCTAACAATAGAGTTCGATAGATACGACAGTGCTGAACAAACAATTCATATTTATCACTTGCTGCAGTATGAAGATTATTTGTATTCAGACTCAATTGTGTCTAGAATTTAACACACTCATGGACCAAACAAAGATATCTTGTGAGTTATCTCATAATATGCAGGAAGAGGGATGGTAATATGTTGTTGAATGTCCACAGGCTGTCTAGGATGGCTGCGTGTCCTGTGCAGTCTTTATCAAAATATAATACAAAGCTATTTCATCTTGATAAAAGAAATAATTTTTTTACAGTGAGAGCAATCATTCATGGAAGCAACCTCCCCAGGATTGGTAGAGTTCCAGTCACTGAAGAATTTTAAGACATAATTGAACAGGGTGCCAGAAAATGTTATTTGGGTTCCCTTTGCCACAAAAGGTTGGACCAGATGATCTCTCAAGGTCCCTTCCAATGTACTCTGTGGCACTCAGTGATAATGACAAGGTTCTGCAGGTATCCACAGTAAGGTGAAAAGGCTGCTGTCACAGAGCAGTGCCCACACTCGTGCTTGTCTTCCTCATCACCCTTCTGTGCTATCACAACAATGCTCACTACCCCCTTACACATTTAGATAAATTTAGTGTTTGAAAGATTTTTTTTTTTTTACATGGTAAAAGCTGAAGGCTTAGTTACAGAAAAAGATTAGGTTCTGGAACACAGGTATAAGGCAAATTAAAAAAAAAAAAATCCAACACCCTAGCAGTTATGTGGCAGTTGGCAATGGCAAATTACCATAATCATCTTAGAAATGCTTGTAAATACATCACTGCTTCTTTTCTTCTAGGTGTGCAAAACTACTCTGCACCTTATAATTCTGGGACACCGATGAGAGCTTCCAAAGAGTAACTAGAGCCTCAGAAATTACTTGAAGATAGACATGTACAAACAATTACCCTTCAAGTAAAGAGTGGAGTGCACCCTGAACCTAACAGTAAAGTTGAGAACTGAAAAATCCAGAGGGTATCTCAAAAGGCCGGATGATTTGACTGATCAGTGAGGTATAGCTCCAGCCTGTGGGCATGTCCTAGTGGATATTCATTTTACAGATCAGCTACCAGCAAGAAATATTTACCTAAGGCTGATGAAGAGAGCTGTGTGTGATAGCACAGACAGACACAGCAGAATTAACTGCATGAACTCTTTCATGGAGGTGAAGGTTGTGCTCACCTTCTCCATGCTCCCAGTGCTGGCAGCCTAGAGGAGCACTGTGGGCTCTGTGCAGGCTCCCATGGCCCTGCTCCATTACTGGTGCCCAGGGGCAGTGGTTCAGGGCACTTTGTAGATTAATCCCGTTGATGCTTCAGAAAAATGCCAGTAGCTGTCAGCAGCTCACCAGGCTAGGGCTGGTAGAGGCACCTTGGAGAAGCTTTGGGAGCTTGTCCCTGCTGGAAGAGCTCCTTCCCTGCAGCCTGTGACACTGTGCCCCAGGGCAGCAGCAATTTCCCACTGGCCAGGACTTTAGTCTTACAAGCTGCTGCACAGATGAGGATACTACCACAGTGCTGATGTGGAAGTCACATATCCCATTCCTGCAGCCAGCATCTGGGGTGATGCTATCTATCTTAAGAGAGCAGATTTCTGGATATATCATTTTGTATTTCCTCTGGTTTGTATTGTATTTTTGGGCCCCTGGCCCAGACTGTGTCTTAAAGAGACCTCAGGCCAAATTCTGTTTTAAGCTACAATGCAGCTGTTCTGAAGGAATTGCTTTGACTTTCACTGCATTGTTCTGGATTAGCACTGTAGTAATAAAGGGTAGAATTTGGATCATTGCATTCTTTCCCTGCCATCCAAAGAAAAAACAGGTTAACAGATTTGCATCACAGTGCATCAGATGAAGAGTTCTGAAGAAACACAGAAAATGAGCCCTGACAGATAAAAAAAAAATGCCCAAACCCAGGTAGCTCAATTCAAACGACAATATCTGCTTTTCTGACTTTTCTTGGTTTCATCTGTCAACAATATTTAACTGTACATATATTTTAAAAAATAACAACCTTGAAGAATGCAAATGTTTTTAAACAATCTGGGGGAACTTTAATCACATTCAACTAAAATGCTCATTCAATTCTCAGATCCAGTTTGAACTCTTATTTTTGTTCTTCTGCAAGATTCATGCAAAAAGCAACTATAGCCTGGGGTTCTGAAGTTAAAAGATTATAATTTGGCCTTCTGGCATGTATCTTTGTCAGTTTTTTAATCTCTATATGCTGTCTTTCAGCTTTAGACAGAGACCAAATGATGTTCCCTAAAGCATGTATATTCTTTCAACACCATGAAAGAAGTCAGCCATTATAATTTTCGATCTAAAAGTTTTATTCTCTTTATTTTCAAATTAATTTGGCTTACTAGTTCAATTGGCCATGTCAGGTTCAAAAAACAAGAATGAATGTAATCTGATTGTTACGGCTATCTATAAGATGTTTGTCATACAGCCTGATATCTGAATGTGATACAAATACACTCAGCAAAACCAGACACCTCAAATGGCTTAAGAGATAAAACCCTTTAAATAAGCTTGAGACAGATCTGAATTTATTTAAATGTCTGATTCTAAATGTACTTATGCCTGGTAGTAATGTTTACCATCTGCCTGATTCTGTCTGATGAGGTAATTGTAAATCTATAAATAGCTTAACATATGCTGCACATATTCTGGCCTTAAATATAACAGCCTTTGTGTAAAACAACTGGAAATAATAAGAAGGGATATTTGAGCATTATTCAGGGTAAGAGCAGAAAGAAGTATAAAGTGTTTTCACTTTGTATTATTTGTATCTTCTCCTGCAAAGGCCTGGTAAACCCAAAGCATTGTTTATAGGCCCAGTTCTAACGAGCTGTCAGTACTTTCTGTGATTCATAACTACCAAAACAGGCATTTGAAATGTAGTAAAGCAGTCAGAGTACTGTGTACTCTAAACCAACATGAGAACTACGCTCGTTTAAGATGAACAAATAGTTTTGATTTTCTTTCACATGGTAGAAGATGGAGAAATGATGTACAGGCATGGTGAGCATTAAAGCTCATCTTGAAAGAATTGCTTTACAACCAGATTAGGGGATTCTTGACACCACTGCTCCTACAGCCATTGTACAAGCAGTCAAAGTGCTGTTTCATAATTACAACTAAGAATACCATTAAAGCCAATTATCTACTGAAAGAATTGTAATTGCTCATGTACACTCACCTAGAATGAAACCACAGGAAAGGAACAATGCATTCTAAAATCACACAGCTTTTGAAACCACACTTACTGGCTCAGCTTTTTGCCTACATGATGGTGAGACCATGAGATGCAACAACAGAAGGCCTGTGGTTGGGTAACTGGATAATGTTCTCTTCTGGATCACTCAGAAAAATAATTTCATAGTTCTTAGCATAATCATTTAGTTAAGAGAGATCATATTTTCTCTTGCATGATTCGTGCACCACAACCAAGACTGCACTGCAGATTTCAGTGAATTAGCCTGGGAAATCTGACATTATCCTGCTTATTCAAGCAATCATTTCAGCTGCTTACAATGGCACCCTAGTGCAGGTGGGGGGAAAATGATACACTACCAAATTAGAAATAAAACAGTGAGTCACTCTGCAAACCTCCTTCAAGTGGCATGGTCAGTCTCTATCTTGTCTGTAGTGTTGCTACAAAGCTAAAAAAAGGGCCTAAATATGCATATGGATTCAGCTGCCCACTCCAAACAAAATTCTTAATGTGCAAAGCTAAGAGCAGGGCTATTCTAAGGCTTCTTACTGAACACTGGGTTCATTGAGCAGGATGTTGGCTGTTGTGCTGTGAACTGTGTGTCACACACATAAAGCAGCAGTTATTGTATTTGTTGCACCATTAATTTGTCCCTGATGTTTATATGGGCTTTTAATTTGATTCACTAAAAAGTTTTGCTCTGTTTGTGTTTAATGAGGGCTCTTCCCGAGCATCTGTTTCTCGACCTTCAAAGCCCTCACCTGGCCCAGGATTCTCCCCAGGTTATTTTGGATCAGCATGAAACTTTTGGAAAGTAGGTGAGAAAAAAATGAACCAATTTCCAGCTGTGTGCAACTATGCCCAGCCAGACATCTTCATACCATATGAGTGGCTAGACTTCAATCAGGCACAACTGAGAAGCTGAATGGAAGAAGGAATTCTCTGAGAAAGCTCATCTCCCCTAGAACTATCATTCCTTTGAGAGTGCTTGCACATCTTATGTAAATCTTTACTCTGCTTTCCAATGCCCTGTGAGTATAGACACTAGTTATCCTTGGATCTAAAGGTGCCCAGATCTGCCTGTGACATCACACAATCCATCCCAGCCCTCCCAAGGAGCTAAATCTGCACACTCACACTGCCAGAATACAGCAGCTCTGACCACCTGAGGCAGCCCCACAGAGGAGCCACCACAGTGAACAGGACAAACAATGAGAACAGCAGCAAGAAGGCAGAGAGAGCACTGCAGATGAGGAGAAAATTAGTGACAAATAAGCAGCAAAGGTGATTTGAATGGGAGAGCAAAGCAAAACATAGAGTGAATGAAAGGAGAACTTCAGAGCACTACTTACCATTTTTTGAAATACTTAAATTAAAAGCGCTATCACAATAACAATTAGTGCACTTAATTATTTGTTCTGCAATCATAAGACAAGGATACACAGATTAAAAACTGGCAGATACTTAAAAAATGGTTTCAGAAATTCACTAAGGGTATTCCTGGCATCTTCTGTATCTCCAGTTACGTGGAGGTGGGAGCTATGCATTGTGTGCCTTGGCAAGTGGGTGGAGGGTGGTGGGAGGTGAAATAAGGAGGCAGGGTCAGGTGCTCCTTCAGCAGTAAAGGAATGATCCACTTTATGGATCACAGAACTCATGTCAATTGAGCTCACATTGTTATTCTGTTTACAATAAAAGAGATTTTATGCAACTTCTTTTTACAGGAAAAAGGTCTAGGTAACCATCTAAATATGTGAACCTCCTCATCACTTCTTGTAATTTTTTTACTACTTCATAATAGGGTCAAAGCCACTTTTCTTTTATATGAACAATTTCAGTAATTTTACCTAATTTGCAACTGTGAACAGATTATGGCCTTCGTTTCTTTTGTATCCACTTGTTATGTAGCAATTTCTAAAATAAAGGCAGAATGGAGCTCATATCAAAGCAGACTGTGCTTCCTGTCCCTCTAAAGTAGTGACATATGCTAGAAAGAAAGTGATGAGGTCCAAGAAAATAAACAGACTGAACATGTGGAAAGCAAAATACCAAACTGTCCTAATTCAGTTGTGTATCTCTACTGGCTTCTCTGTGATCAACCCATGTCCTCAAGAAAACAAAAAGTACTAATTTCTTACATAGCTGGAGTGTCAGGAGAAACCCACTTTGGAGTAGGATGCTTTACAGAGACATAATTAAAAATCTTCATGCTATGCTCAGATTGGGTAGTCACCACCCAAGACACAGTCCCAAAGAGGTCATGACAAACTTCAAGTGGTATCTTCCTCCCATTTTCTCACTTTAATCTCTCAGTAAAGTCAAAACGTGCTGCTTCAGAGAGTGTCAGTGGATGCAACATCCAGGTAGATCTAAAGGATTTTCTGCCTCATTGCCAAGCCTGATCTGAAGAAAAGCTCCTGGAAGATCCATTCAGTTTAAATCACTGTTGGTCCAGTGAAATGGATGGGATTACCTCAAAACTGGGTCAGTGTAAATAGAATACAAACCCTGGCTAGAAATGCCAGCATGTCTTGACTGTATATTCCAAATGAGCAGACCTGATGCACTAGGATGAGGGAAAAGGTAGAGGATGGATTTGCAGGGTGCACAGCAATTCCTGAGGCCAGCATCATGAAAAAAAATACAATATTACTTAATTTTATCATAACTTATGATATGTAGGCCTAAAAGCCTACACAGCAAACATTTGCTTGTGTCCTTCGTTTATCTGTCCCTGGGTAATTATTAAGATAGTTGTGGCTACTGTGCTGATCCAAGGTGCTGGGCAAACACTTTGAAACATTTAGAATTGCTTCATTTATGGCAGAAGGGGAGCTAAAATGACTTCTACCCTTGTTCTCTTGCTATCAGTGCAATGGTATGTGCTGGAACAGCCTGGGGCCAGGAATATTAGATAACTGCTTTTACAGAACAGTGACTTAGTGTCAAAGCCCAAAAGTGGGGGTTCCACCTTCCTTTTTTTGTAAGGATATCATGAAATGAAAGGTATTTAAAACAAGGCCATAAAGAATGAAAAAAAATGGTCACTTTTTATATTTCACACACATTCCCACTTCATCTTTCCTCGTGCAGTGACTCCATTTCTCCTTCAATTATCTTTTGAAGCCTTCTTCCCTAACCTTCTCTGATACAGATAAATTTCACTCCATCTTTAGGGTAATGTGAGCTTGTAGACAAAACCCAGGGTTTGTAAGGCAGAATCCTCAGGGCTGCCTCCTGAACTTCCTTACACTAGTAAGGGGTTGCAAGAGTACAAGAATCCATCCTTGAGGGAGGCACAAGAGGAAGCAGAAAGTGTTATGTGCAGTGATGCAAGGAAGCAGAAAAGTGTTACATTTCTGTATCAGTAACTAAATCAAACTGTACCACAGATCAAGTGTCGCCAGTTACAGCACTCTATTTCAGTAACAGAGAGAAGGATTTCAAATAACTATTAACAAAAAACCAGATTGTTCATAATAACCGAGACAAAAAAGATAAAAAATAAAATCAAGAATTTGTCATTGAGTTTAGAAGGAACAATCTGGCACATGCACTGTCTTGCCTTTCCAATACTTTGGGTGGAATTTAATAGAAAATTGTAGATTTCCCCCCTGCCATTTACCTGAATCTACCCTGAGAGTTGCTTAAGGTCAAATGAAAAATTTGACTACAATAAATATTAAGAAGATCATTACATTTAATTAACTTCTAAAGTACTTCAGTCAGGCCTCTAACTGAACAACATTTTCCTTTTGAAGGAATATGGTAAATATCACCAGAGCTGAGTTCTGTTGTATGGTTAAATTAAGGGTCCCATAATTCTAACATATTTCATAGAAACAATAGCATGGCCTTTTGGTTGTCATGATACACAGAGATGGACAAAGATCAAGGACAGACTATGGGCTCTGGAAATGGAGTCGTGTGGGTCATGGAGAAACCCAGACACAAACCAGCAAGCCAGACCCTGTACCTGGATGGGGCAAGAACAGACCTGAATTAAGAATTTCAGCAGCTACAGGGGCTGGACAATCTAAAATGTCCTTCCTTAGAACAGCACATGCATCAGCTGTTGCCATAATCAATACCCAGCCAGGGCAGAAATTTCTCTGCACACAGACTGCCATAAGAATGGTAAATGACATTTGGTAGTCACATAAACCAATTGCTGCTGCAAGAACAGATTCAAGTTATGCCATTTCATGTTTGGTACATTCTTTATAATGAGCAGGTGGATTCAAAGTTTTAATCCTGCTAGCAGGTGACCTTTTCAAAATTCTGTATTTTTACTGCCTATCAATTTTGTTTCTTTCTTCCAGGCTCCTGAGATTGTAATCAAAGATGAATAGGAATTGCCAGAGAATTACTGAATACTAAAAAAGGCAAAGCCTTAAAGATGGCTTTCACACAGTGTATGCCCTAATGCAGCCATGATATCTGATTTTTAATAGATTAGGTGCAAATATGCACATTAGCAAACTAAACAATGTAGTAATATCCACAGAGAACAGGTTTCATCGATTAAATCATAAATATAGTATCTTATTATGCTTTTGGGGAAGCAGAAATATGAAAAGCAATGCATGCATTTTTGAATTATAAGAGGAGGGAATATTGGCAAATCTTTCAACAGCTGTTTATCATGAAAAAGAAGTTACAGTTACCATTCCCCAGCCATGCACTGTGAAAAACTAAAAACTGTACATTAATAAATTATAACAATGATGCATGAAGCTAATATAAAACTTTTGAAGGCGGTTTCTTAGTCCAGAGGGAGTTGTCAAATTTGCTATTTGTGACTTTAATGTTACTTGAAATTTCTTCTAGGGCATTTAAAACTCCTTTTGTGACTCTTCACCAGCAGTTTCACAGACAGCAAAGGCCTTGACAATATACATTTTCACTTTCTGCATGGCTGACGGACTTCATATGCTATATCCAATTTAAGGGTAGAGCAGTAGATTACATTGCTAGAATATAGAGAGCCATTGCCATTGAGACTGAATCATTGCTGTTTATAGTAATTCTTACTATTTGGTTTTTGACAGCCCTTTGTGACTAGAATAAAAGATGACGCTGAGATTATTGTCAAGCTACTGTAATAGCTGGTAGTGCATGAAGTCTGCAGCAGATGGACTTGAACTTATGAGCTCTCAGATTCTCAATAGCCTTTCAAATGAGCAGTGCTCTCCTTGGCCATGTGTAAAGTGACTGGCTTTGACAAACCCTTATTTCAGGAGATGAAATACTATTTCAGCCAGCTTTCTTTGTTCTATTTGAAATGTTTTATAGAGCTTAATTTGAGAGGTAGCTTAGAATTGAAGAGAACAAATTGATTTTCAGTTGCATGAGGTAAACTATGTTACAGGTACATCCAAGCTGAACAACAACAAAGTGACTTGACATAGTCTGAACGCTTCCACAAGTGCCCCCCAGCCATTTCCATTACAATACACAATTGCTAGCTATCTTCCTTTGGCTAAAGTCATCATTTTCCTCATGAGTCCCACTGATTCACAGACCTTTAATCTGACAAATAAGAGGTAATAGTAAAATTTCTTTGGCATATGCTACCCCAGAAGGATTCTCTTAAAACACAAACAACTGCTATTGACTTGGATGCTGTTTTAGCTGCTGTCAAAAACATGGATAGACAACAACCAGCTTGTATTGCTGCAGGAATGTCTTACACCTGATTTGTCTCCCCCCTTAAACCCTCAAAGAAGCACATTTCTCTCAGGTCACCAGTTTACTGACTCCTTCTGCAGTGCAAACCAAATGTCCTTCATGCACAGTCAACTGTTCATGCCAAAATTAGGCAACACAAACCCACCAGACTGAGCTGAGCTTCAGCAGTTCTCTGGACCCAACCAATGCACACCAATAGCCCCAAAGTCAAAAGAGAAATGCTCCAAATGCTGGTTTAAAACTTTGCCAGATTATTTCTTTCATCAATATTTAGTATCTTTGTATCAGGATCCATTACTCCTGCAAACCTTTTGCTCTGTTTTGCGTATCATGTTTCTTCCTTTATAATCTAGCATTACAGTTTGATCTTTTATTGCATTGCTGCTGCTCAAGATTCTATAGTTAAAGTTGTGTCAGCACTTTTACTACAAAACCCATTTATGAGGGGTTTATAACACAGCTATAAAGATGTACTATAGAATTGAAAGGTGGTGTACAAAGTCTCAGCATGGGGCATTGTCTTTTTTTTATCACTTTTTAATAAACAAATTAGACTTGCTATTTTAAGCCTTTATGAGTGTAAAGCAATTCCAGTTTATAGGTTATTGCCTATATAACGTGGCAATCAACTGTTATTAAAAAAAAGTAAAATGAAACAACTTATAAGTACTATGATTAAAACTGATTATGGAAAAAGTGGAACTTTGTAACAGTAAAGGCAGGCAAATACATGTTTTCTTCTGTGAGTGAGCTGTACACTGAGAATGTGCTGAGCTTTACAAACCCACTTTCCCCAAGGCAGAGGGGGAGTCCAGCTTGGGATGCAAAGTGTGAACCTGGAATGAATTCCCCTTGAATTTCTTGTGCCATGTTTGCCCTGCAAGGACATTGGTTCCCAGTGAGAGAACACAGGCTAATGGATTCTTCTCTCCTCAAATGTCATTGGAGCTGGCTTCCTGAAAAAGGTTTTCAAGTGTTTTCAAAGTGCAGGTTGCTCATGCTCCTCATGGATGTTGTTTGTTTTAATAAAATCACAGTGATGTGGGTCAATGAAGGCTTGAGAGTGCATGTTTTGGACTGTAGTTTACCCTCATTACTTGCCCTTCTGCACATAACTTGGTAGTGAGAACATTACCTACCTGTTGGTTCTCCTTAGTCATGTCCAGCACTATGTTTGAGGCTCTCTGCAATACCCCTCCATGGCCCAGAAGGTGCTACTTGGTTGAGCAGCTTTCCTTGATCAGCTGCTTCAAGACACTGTGGTTTGATGAACATTCTCAGCTTCTCACCAGTGACTCATCCCCCAGAATGAGGGCCCAGCAGCCAACTCAAGACCCACAGGCCTGAAATAACATGGAATAATGAGTCCAGAGAGACTGCCAGAGAAAGCTGCCCATACTGCTTGCAGGACTTGAACCACCTTGGATACCATCTTCCTGGAATTCTGTGTTGCAGGTTGGAGACATCCTTAGATACATTTCCCTGGACAGATTTGGTGACAGACTAGGAGTGCCCCACTGAGTTACTACATCTGTGAGTTCATTCATGGCCCTGGATTTGGCTGTGGTGTGAGGAGACTGGGAGACTAGTTTCAAGGTATGCTGACTATAAAGGGGATTCAAATAAAAAAAGAACACTGGCTATGCACGTGGATTGGTGTTATCTGCAAAAAAACAACAGTAAAACTCTAAAGCATCTCATGGTGTCTCTACACTGGGACCAGATGTAAATGCAAAACTGCACCTGTGAATGTCCTGGATGAAATGCAGTGGCCAATTCAGATACCAAGAGGGAACTGCACCAGCACAAACTTCAGCCCAGGCTGCTCATACCTTCCAAAGGCTTTGGGAGCCTCTCAGCTGAAGTATGTGCTGCCAAAGTCTTGGCTATTAGCACTGTTACAAGCGAGGCAACAGATGTGCTACTGCCTGCAGTGCAGGGAGCCCTGAAGTCCAGGTTCTGCTGGCTTTTACTGAATCATGGATCTGAAGTCATTTTAAAATGTTAATATCTTGCACTCAGTGAAATTGGGGCTGCCTTGGATTCTGATCATGCAGGCTCTACACAGATAACTTTACACATGGGACTTTCTCAGAGCTGCCTAAATTACAGTATGTTATTACAAACTCCAGCGAAGGCTGGCACAGAAATCAGGAGTGATTTTTAAAAACAGACCACAAATTCCAAAGGAATAACTAAAGGCAATGAGGGGAAAAAATTAAAAATCAGGTTTTACAATGGCACTAGCTACATATTAACAGAAGATTTCTTGTTGTCCCTCTCATAATTACTGTGTATTAAAAAGAATTTCCATAATACAAACATACCTTCAGAGGAGATGAAACTTCAATTTCATAAATAAAATACCTGTGATGTATTTAAATAACCTTTTAACAAAGGAACTACTAAATATATTTTCCAATTTACCTGGGAAGGAATCATTAAATTAGTAATCTTTTCCTAAATATTTAAAACATCACTGCTTAGGCTAACATTGTATTTCTACCAATTTAAATGATTCTGTAATCATTTAAAACAACCTTAAGTACCAAACGTAGAACTGCACAATCACCTCCCAGTGACCCTGGATTTTTCCTCTCTTTTGCAAGGAAGGTTGCTGGCAGCAAGGTTGTTACACGAACTGACAAAAGCAAGTGGAGACAGCGAGCTGTGCTTATTTAAGTCTCTATTCTTCCATGCCACTCAGCTTCAATCCTGTGCCTGGCAAAACATCATCAGTATTCTCTGCCTCTTTTAACGAAAGGAAGCACATCAAGAACCAGACAGGCTAATGGGAACTGAACCTCATTTCTTGGCCTCTGGCTCAGCCTGGGCAGCCAAAGGGAAAGCAGGCACTGGTGCAGGCCCCGTGCTCCCCATGCCAGCTGGGGAGGCAGCACCTGGCGGCTCCCGGCTCCGCGGCAGGCAGCACGCAGCCTCCTGCCCCGGCTGTGCGCGCCCCGAGCCAGCTGGGAACCCGACTGCTTCTCCAGGTCTGCTGTCCACCTGCCAAACTCAGTCTGCAGGGCTCCTTTTCCACTTGCCCCAGCCAGTTAGGAGGTGATCTATAGTGCTATTATCACAGCTAGCGAAACGGGCCAAAAATCTCCACACAAAAATGAAATTTTGGGAAGGTTCCACAAGAAGGGGGACCAAAAGAGGAATTTAATAAGGAAAGAGCATCCTCTGCACCCTTTCTGAGTTCCCTGTGAGTTGAGTCATATTTAGGGGCTGTATTTCCAACCCCTTTCCTGTTAACAGTTAATCTGAGGCGTATTCAACTAGAAATACCAGAGACACATTCGAGGGAGGAAACTGAAAAAGCAACAGCTACTGACTAGAGCTGGCTGAAACGTTTTCAACAAAACCTGAAACCCCATGAAACCGACCTCGTTTCATATTTCACTGCAACTTGAAACTCAAACCAGATTTGTTGAAAGGTTCTCTGAGGATTGTGGTTCCAGTCACAACTGGCCAATCCATTTATAGTACACAACTTTGTTAGACAAACTGAGGGCCAGTAGAGCTGGGCTCTGTTTCACAAGTCTGAAACCTAAAGGAGAAGGGCAGCTTGTCCTGCACACTGTCCTGTGTGGCCTTGCCAGACTGAGCCCAGGGAACAGCCCCACCTCCCTCACACAGACATGCAATGGCAAGAGAGGGCATATCCCTTCTTTTCCATTTCCTTATGGGATAACCAGACAGTTAAAAGACCCTCAGAGATTAGGAGCCAGGGGATGCACAGGTGCAAGGAAAGAAGCATTCTTCTTCCCCATCAGGAGAGGACAGACTACTCCTGCCATACACAGGCCACAGCAGCCTGGTCTTCAGCCCAAGTTTGCAGTTTGTCCAAGATTAGGTTACTGTAATCACCTGAATTAGCTGCTGCATTGAGTGACTTGACAGATGCAAGCACATAAACAAATTCTGCCTCTGAACTCTTACAGGCAGTTCTCTGTTGTCATTCATGCTCGGTGTCTGCACAGCTTCAGACAGTACAAATCAGACCATTTCTGGTCAGTGAATCACTGGTCATAACTTTTACTGGTTTATGTTGCCACTGCTCACACACACAGGTACTAGTAAACAAAAAAAAAGACCCATCCAATCTCAAGCACACCCACAAGCCTCAACTGCCCCAAATGGCCACAAAGAGCAAATACACAATCATCCTGTCTGTACACAGATCATTTCACCAGCTTTAGTGGTGTGGGTATTTAAAACTACCTTTTCCATTTCCCTTCTTTCTTCTCTCCTGCTGTGCTTATCCAGGTCTAGTTTGAGTTTTGTTGTGAAGCACTGGATTCATTCATACATCAAAGGGAAATTGAAGGCATCAGAGCCCACACAGACAAAAAACAAAGGCACAGTTTACAAGGCAGAAAGTTGCTGAGAGAAGCAGCTGAGTTTTGCAAGGCTCACTCACTGACTGCCCCCTTGGAGGTACATCAAACACCATTACTTGCTGCATACAGTCAAACATTTCTCTTTCAAAGACTCTTAATATAATGGATTATTTGTATTACTGTAGTAATGAAAAGTGCCAGCCCTGACCAGTGCCCTGTACAGAACACCTTCCCCTTTACTGAGTTTTGCTGGATGAGAAATAGTCCATGGGCACAGAGGTCCCTGTGAGCTAATGTAGATGAAATCCGGCTGGAAGGAGCTACTTCCTACCACACCATCTCAAAACCAGGCATCCACGTTAAGGATTAACCTCTTTTGGAGGGTTTGTACTGAGTCCAGGAAAAAAAAAATAATCTTTTTTATCCTGATGAGTTCCTGTCATACTCATGATATACTTAGACTAACATATATTTGGCCATATTTTTGAGGTCCTATCTTCTATTTCTCATTTAATATATGTTTTCCTTTTTGAGCAGGGTCAAGAGAAACTTTGGCATGGGAAGGCACAGGCAAGCTGGCTGTTTCACACACAGAATTGCACTTTCCAAGTCAAGTGTGGAAAGCCACGGCATATTCAAAACCCAACTTCTCTCCATCTGGCAGAGCAGGAGCTCACTATCCTTCCTATCCTGTAGTTTCACTAGACACCAGCCTTTTTCCTTTAGCTGAGAATTATTAGTTATTGTTAGAATTTTGCTTTTGTTTGTTTTTGCAATGCTTTTGCTTGTATGCCAGGCTGCATACACTGTATCCTGTATTCTGGAAATACAGCCCAGTCTACCAGCCTTGCACTTCCCTTTGCTACACTAACCCTGACATAGCTGACATAAAAAATAGGGGATAAGTATTTTAAATGGCACTCATCTCACAGTTTCCATACAGTATGAATATTTTTTTCTTCATTCTGGATAAATGTTTTAGCAATTAAGTGAAAAAATGCTTAAAAGCTTAAAAAATCTTAACCTTGTTGCCCCACAACTACAGAGTGCCTTGGACTGCAGAAGTACAGTGGACTTCCAGTCCTTCAGTCCTTTGCAAAACTTGGAAGAGCCCCTTGTCAGTCAGAAACTTTGGTTAGTAAGGTCAGGTTAGTATCAATAATAACAAAAAGCCCAGCTCTGATCACAACCCACAGGAAGAGAACTGTAAGGGTTTTGTTGGTACTATAAGTGCCATAAATGAAAACAAAATGGAGGGCACACAGCTGCTAGTTCTGGAGAGCGTTTTGAAATTTGTTGCTAGTGTTTATTACACCAGATATATAATAACAGGCTTTCCTATTAGACTTGATTTTCTCCACTCTTTTTACACACAAAACAGAGTGTTTAAACTCATATAAATAGTTCCCTTTTAAAAGGTGGATACATTAATTTGGTTTACAGGACAATTGCTTTATTCTAAGAAAAACATAATAAAGTCTAGTACACAGGATGTGATTCTTAAGGAATATGTTGGATGACAGCCCAAACCACACCTGTGCCTGGTGACTGCTCACACTGAGAAGGGCATTGCTTACCTATGCCCTCTTTGGGAGAGCTGATTACTGTTTGCAGTGACGGGGATGTTGTGTTGGCTTCATTGTGCTAGGTCAGTGAACAAGAAGATTTGAGGCTTATTCAGAGTTTGCACTTTCATCGGAAGCAAGATGCAACAAATAGCTATGAGGAGCAAATACAAGGAATGATGAAGAGGAATGAATGTTATATATAGAAAAAAATGTAAGCTAACAAAATAGCTATTTCACAGTTTAATGATTCTAAATTAATCTGAAAGGTTTTAACAAAAATCTCCACCTTTGATTTTGGCTATCACAGAACCCCTGGTGTCCCTGTGTGACTTCTCATGGTATCACAGCAGACATTTCTTTAAGGAGATATTCAGGGAAGAGCTTTTCATATATTTATTAAACTAAGGCACTTTACTTGAAAAGCTGTAGAGTGAAAACAGTGATCATGTGAGGATAAAGTACCCCGAGCTAGAACAACTGGTGTAAGGAGAATGGCAACAACAGCATTTTGAACTATTTTGCTTTGTGAATTAGGTCCTGTGGCTGGGAGGGAGAACCCAGCAGAGCTTGACTGACTCTCACTAAGAGACTGCTGCTGGACACAAAGCAGAGCAGCAGGCAGCTGGAGCAATGGCACCCCAGGCCAGCACCTCAGCAGCTGGATGTGCAGCTCCACTTCAGAGACAGAAACAACTCAGAGAAAGCAAAAAGAAGAAAGTGTTTTTTGTTTCATCAGGAAAAAGTAATTGATATTGTGGCATTGTTAAGGGAAAGCTGAAAAAATCAAATCCCATCAGATCAATATTTCTGTGGATGTCTAAAAATACAGGTGTTCCAGCTTCCAAAAGCTTTAGGCCTACTTCCCTCTATTCAGTGTTACAATCCCAAGAGCCTGACAATTAAGAACCATCTTTTCATTCCTTATCAGTAGAACTGTTCCTGGCCAGAGAGCCATGGGAGGAGTAGGAACAGGAGTGGGGGTCTATTGAACCTTTGCCCCTCTATGGCAGAGGACTGTGCAGGGGCCCATGATCCCTCTTCTATCCAAAACATGGACTCAAATTCTCATTCTCTCTTTTCAAATATACACCCAAATCTTGCTCCATATGCATATCTAAAACTACATAGGTAATCTCAGGTAGGTATTGCATTATATTTTACTAATCAAAGATGGATATTCAAAATTCTCATCACACCAGGAGTTCTACTTCCTGCAATCATTTCTTCTGTGATCTTTTACAAACTTGTACACTAAAGCCAATGCTTTCTGTAGCATTTTTTTGAAATGAACCCTGTGTGAATCCGTTTTTCTTAAGAACAAATTACTGCTTTCTATTATGGAATGAAAATAAAAAGATACCAAATTGTTTGAATCTCCTCAGTGAATCCAGCATATACTGAGCAAATATGAAGTTATACATTGACTCTCCTCTGAAATTCTATTACTTGGCTAAAAAAAATCTGGCTATAAATATCTCAGTTACCCAAGATATGTATGTGTATATATATGTGTGTGTATCTATAATCCACGTTTAACAAAGTTGCATTTATAACACTTACCATGGCTAATAAACATTTTAATTATTGATTTCAGCTGAAAAATTCCTGAGGCTGAGCATAAACAAAAGAAATAAGTATCTGCCTTACGGTTAATGTTTTTATTCAAGTGTAGAGTTGAAGCTATAGATCCAAGAGATGGAAAAAGCAATTTGCTATTCTCACTCATATTTAGAACCCTGTTAGTGGATTTGTGGAAAAAAATGTCATATACTTCAAAAAAACTGGCCATGAATTAATGTTTATAGATTTTATTGCTTTTTCCAGCTCTCTCTATTTTTATTCTTTATTCTTTTTAATAGCCTCAAAAAAGCCCTAGAATTATAATTTTTCCCCTACAGATGCTGTCTTTTTCTATTAAACAAACATCGATCCTTTGCTTTTTTCCTTTTATGTTCCCCCTTCCCCTTTTGTTTTGGATGGATGTAAACTTACCTCAGATATTTTTGTGTTTAACATCAACAACTTCATTTCACATGGGTCTGATACAGAGTCCATAATAATCATCATCATACTGCTGTATATTACAAAAGACTTAATTTTTTTCACTGCATAAGACTTCCTTTCCGATTGATTTTGGGCTAGACTTGAAAAGCACAGCCTGCTGTCCATCATGGGCTTCAAGGAGCTTCAATCTGCTCTGTGGGAAGTATCAGGGAGGAGGTGGAGATGATGATCTGCTCACAGGACTATACCCAGCACACTTTCCCTGCATGCAGGCCTGTTGGGCTGCTAAGAGCATTAACAGAGAACAGAAAAACATTTATTGATGGCTCTGAGGGCCTGACTAAAGGTACTGTCACCACCAGAGGCACACAAAACATCCAGTTGTTCTGCTGCTGGAGGGTCTGAGCGTACTGGAGTCATACAACACAGTTCACTTTTCACTTTATTTAGTCATTGTGTTTGGGTTTTGCATTTGGCAAAGATCCTGCTCTGAAAGTCAGTAACAACACCAAGATGTGACCCCAGCCAGAAGGGTAACAACTCTTCTCAAATGCACCAGCATCAACACTGGGACAGCTGTGTGGGCCATATCTAGTCAGATTAGGAATCAGTAGAAAACCTGAGGTGGGATGCCCCCAGATACCCATATTCTAACAGTTTAGGTTCTACTGAAACATCTTTTCTTATATGACAATCAGATCAGGGCAACTGAATCTTCCTATGAAACAAATGTATCATGTTCCTGGGCCTTTGTTATTTTTATGATACTAAGCCAGGTATGATGATCTCCATGAATAGAGAGCACAGAGGTTGCTGAAAGCCTAGTTAGACAAAAAATCCAGGATTAGCACCCACCCTGTAGAAGTTGTCTTCCTCTTTTAATTGTATTTTCACTAGAAAAAAAATTCTATTTAAATGAACTCTTTTGCATTGCATTTTTCCTAGTCAGACAGGTCAAGTTTAGTTCACAATTGTCCTGGTCACAAATGTGCTGGTGTAACAGAATGGAATGACTGGAGAATCAGACCTCAGAATGTTTCTCTTCCATTTCTTTTTCTGCACCATTATTTTGAACTTATTTTGTGACAAGACAAAGACAACAATGCCCCTGGATTCACACTGATAAAACTCCACTGACTTCAGCAGTTAATGCTCGTTTAGTTGTTATTAAGTGCCCCGAGGGTGATATAAAGTCCACACCTAACATCTGAAACACATTCCAAGATCAACAATAGCAGTCACCAGATAATTTTCTTCTCTACTGAAGGTCACTCTAAACTTTAAATGCTTCTCTTCACCTCATGTTATACACATTACAAATGACTGTTCAGTTGCTCTTATAAGCTTAAATCCGTATACTCCAACTTTGTACCCAGAAGGCAATTTACAGATTATAAAAGGCAGATACCTCTTTTGCAGCACACCTGCTCCTTTTACCATTCAGTCTGAGAGAAGGAGAAACAACTGGGAGCTGGAAGATCCTGATACCAAGGATATACTGGTAATCAGTGAGAGGAAAAGGTGGATCTCTAAAGAAATTCCTTTTGAAAACAATTGAAGGCAAGCTGATAGGAACACCAGATATGGTGGCCACTCTGATGGCTTGGGAGACACAGTCCCATTGCCCAGGTAGCCCAAACCAGCACATTTCCTGTTCTCACTCATCAGGTGAGCAAAGCAGGAGTTTCAGTAAGTGCTGAGCTGCTGTGCATGCAGCCACAACAAACCCTCGAGTTTCCCCAGCACTCCCACTGGGTGCTTCCTGCCCTTGTTTGTTTATGCACCCCTCCCACTGGGCTGTCCCAAGAACATCAGGTCATGCTTTGGGGCAGAGGTGGCTTTTGCAACACACAGACACCACCCAGCTCTTGCTAAGAATCCTCCTGAGCCGTGCAGAGGGCACGAGTCCCACATGCACCCAGCTCAGCTGGGCTGCCTCTGCACTGGCTTCCAACAGAGAGCAAAATGTTGAAGTACAGGATCCTAATCATAAGCAATTACTCAAAGTCGTGATTTTTAAAAATACAAGTAGACTGAGAACTTCTGGACATGTGTGACAGATAATTACTTACCTATGTCCCTTGCCTAAAAGAAATATGTTTGTGTTTTCTCTAGTGAAAGATTTCTCATTCCATAACCTCACTTCATACATGCTCATAGTAATTAGGTCAGACTATAAGCATGAGACTATAAGGAACTAGACAATCTTTTGTTGTTGTTGAAGCAAATCACAAATTACTCTTAATTCTATTAGAATTTTTCTTCCTTTTAAATAGTTGAAGACATTTATTATTGAATTTCCTGCTTTGACAGAATTTTATTAAAAGAAATTGATTTTACTAGCTCAGACTATTATATTCTGCTGAAGGATAAAGCATCATACCTAATTTTTGTTCCTGATTTTTGTTAAGAATATTTTAAAAAATTCAATAAGCCATTGACTGAAATATCCAGTGTCACAAGTGCTATTGCTTTAAAAGACTATAATCATTTTTGTAACCAGATTTCAATACACTAGAAATTCTATACAAAATAAAAAAACCCTCCCAACTTACTTTTAAAATATTCTTTCAGGAAAATTACATTTTAACAACTAAATGCAACAATATGTTAGATTACATTTTGAGCAGAATGTTTACCTTTCACTGAGTTTCTCTGCCAGCTGTGTCAGCATTGGCTGTATAAAAAAATATTAAAAGGAGCTGTTTTTTTTTTTTTAATTGCCATGATCATGCCAAAAAACACAATGTGTGGGCTGGAGGCAGAGTGCTGGGAGCAATATTATTCATGTTAAAAACAGTTGCCTGATTTGCTTTCTTTGAAAATTAGGATACTATAAATAGGAGCCCAGTGGGATTTGCCGATTGCGAGTTATGTTTTAAAAGCTGGTAGGATTAAACTTTTGAAAGACTTACAAAAGATAGAACAATTATTGCTTGTCATTTACCTTTGGCTGCATTAGACCTGTAGTTTTGGAGAGCTATGTATTTAATATGGATGTACCTCCTGTTTCTATCCATATATCAAAATACAACATTTTTAAAAGAAAATTTCAGTAAAGATTTACTTTCTATATGTTTTTCTGTAAACCAGGTATCTTAACTCACTGTTCTGTTGATCACCATTAAAAATGTTGTACTGCCAAACTTGTATTAGTTGCTTGCTTTGTGAAAATCCTTCCCCACAAATCACAGTTGAACAACTCAGAAATTATGATACAATAATTGATCACAAAAAAGTTGTGTCAAGTCTCTGTCCCACAATAGTACCACAGCTGTCCTTCCCTTTATTTATTCATACTTTAGCACTTGGTACCTCTCCTTTTTTGCTTGCTTTACAGATGACCAAAGGCAAGCTTCCATTAAAAAAACTCAAACCACCAAACAAACACTACCAAAAACCCGTGGAACCAACAAAGCCCCAATACACATAAAACCTTAATATGAATAACAAAACAAGAAGAAACAATTGCAGAGATTTTATCACTTTCTTTTCTGTGAGAAATTACACATGACATTCACTGTTAGAAAGCTGGCATTTTGACCTGCATTTGCAATGGGAAGCAATGGGAGCTATTGGGATATGCTGACTTTTTAACAGCAAATACAGGGAAAGAATAAAAGATAAACTGCTAATTTGACTCTGAGCAGAAGGCCAACAAAGCAATTACACAGACTGTGAGGCTTACCTAATATCCTAGCTTTGCCCACTGAATTCTGCTGAGTAAAAAGAAACAGTTTTTTCCAAACATTCAGTGTTTCTCTTTAAGAGAAAGTATTTTTACACAGGCATTTTCATACTGCACTGCTCACATGAACCATACATCTTTGAAAGTGGTGTGGGATTTTGGTGTGCATCTTAAAGCACGAAGCAAATGGCCTGATGGCCATTTTCCTGAAGGCACAACCTTTCATGAGGAGCGTGGGCCCTGCTCAAAGGAGTTTCAGCTGAAGCACTTGACAGTGCTCAGAAGCCGACAATCGGGCTCGATGCCTGTCTGCAGGTCTTTTTGCAACTCCTCTGTTCTCTGACTGTGCGTGACCTTTGAGTTTACTCAGCTCCACAGCCTCAAACTTCGTTCAGCCCGACATCTCGACTGTAGCACACAAATTTCAGAAGAGGACAGCAGAAAATGGGAAAAAGGGGAAGGTGGGAAAGAGAGATGTGGTAACATAGAGAGGAACATCGCGTTCAACACTGTTCCAACAAACTTTTAACTATTACCATATTTTTCTTTGGAAGCTAAGTACTTCATGATGTGTATCACACTACCATCCTTATCTTAAGACATTTTTTGTCCTTATCTAAAGCTTTCCTTAGTAGAACCGTAGTTGAGTAAGAAACAAAGAGCTCAATCTGACTTAAAAAAAAAAAAAAAAATTAGCATTAAGAGGTGATACTTATCTTCTGTCCACCACAAATATTCAATCAAAGTATGAAAGCCTGGGTTTATCCTCTACAAACCATGGAGAAACAATTAAGAGTGTGACAAAAAGCCATGTATTTCTCAGGAGAGTTGACCCTGTTCCAAGGATAAAATGATAACCAGTGTCCTGAGTCCAGCTTGGTGACCTTCTGGAGCTGGAACTTTCAATTAAGTCAAATTAGCTGTGTCACATGAGCTGGCTTTGTGAGTGAGGCTGGATCAATGCAGTGCATTTCACCGATGATGACAATGATCTAATCAATCTCAGTCACTCAATGGACAGCAATGAGGTTGTGAAGTAAGCACAAAAAAAGAATGCTGGGATCTGTCACTGTCAGGGTTACCTAGAGGCTCCCCATTTGTGCTTTTCCTTTAAATGCTAATTTTAAACGATGAAAAAATAACACTAAGTAGCAATTTCCTAGGAGGGGTTTTGTCACATCTATTCAGACTTACATTCTGCTTGCCAAATTGCAACCTGATGTTCAATAATGCTGTTTTTGACACTTCTGTGCAATAAAAGTGAAGATCCTTCTTTGCTCAAGGATGTCTATGACACTTTTGACACTTCTCTCCCAGAATTGCCGGCAGCCCAGATGTTCTTTGCATTAAGAAGAGCGTTGCTACAGCTGCCATGGAATGTCAGAAGATATTGGGCTCTAGGCAAAAGCAGCAAAGGGCATCCTTCCTCTTTTTAAGTGAAGAGTAATTTTTGGAGAGTAAAACCTTTTGATTGAAAATTAAAGCCTCAGAGGGACTTTGTAGGCAAGAGACACATTGTGTTTTCTCTGCTCATGTTTCAAGGTAACTCAGAACTGTTACAGAGCAGCTGTTTCCACTTCTGTTCAGAAAAATATTCCTTACCTATCAATGCCAGCATGGCATTACTGTATCTGCTGGACATCTGGATGTTACGATACAGGCAAAAATGAAAATAACAATAAGAGGTCGTGGTGATAGACTCAAGCCTTGATTTCTGGGAACTCACAAGGGTGCAAGACCCAGTCACTCCTGGATTGTTTAGGCTTCTCAAGACTTGAATTCAGGCATTTACATTCACAAATATCTCCTTCCACAGGAGAGACAGGTGAAGAAGCCTTGGCTACATGAAGTCTCTGTACCCCAGGATTCTCTGCAGCTGGACTAAAGTAAGTGTCTGAAGACCCCATCATGTTCCTGGAAAAAAAGTCTCTCTGAATAAAACTGACCATATTTTCAGCATCATCCTCTTTATATCTGTCATTGTACTGTCCTCAAAACAGCTGGGCTGAGTAATAAACTGGACTGTGTTTCTCCTTTATTTAAAAAATACATAGGTTCTGCTCTTTAACACAGGCCACACAAGCAGTGGTTCTGTGCACAACAAAGTGATCCAGGATGCAGGGTTCCACGGCTACCTCCCTCAGAAGAAACACTCTTTAAATTTAAACTAAAGCCCCAGGGCTCACACAAGGCACCGCTCCTGCCTGGGTGGGCTGATGAGTCACGGTGTTTTCCCTTCAGCCTGCTGCTCTTCAGCTCCATCTCCTGGAGTCACCCACTGCATTGGAAGAGCCACCTTCCCACACCATGTACTGCCCTCACAGCAGAAACAGGTTAGCACAGAGTCTAATTAATACATTTCCTCTGAGAGGAAAAAAAATGTGTGCTGGAAATAAAATTTCTAATTTGGAAATTTCAGTGCAGGGATCTATTTTTGAGTACTCGCAACAGAAGTGTCTCTGCTGGAACGATTTTTATTTATTTTTTTGTTTGTTACAGAAATCTGTGTGATTAATACAAATTTTAAAAGGCTTAAAACAGCTCAGAGAGCTGTTACTTATACTGTTTTATAGACACTCCAAAAGTTTAAGGTAGTCTCATCATCTTCCTTAAAATAATATGAAATGGAATTGTATTTTGTTTTGGAAGAGTCACTGTTAAGTCTTTTCTGTCATATCCAGGGAGCTGCACAAGTGGCACAGAAATTTCTTAAACAACACCTTGCTGGGATTACTCCTTACCTGACCTTCCACTGTGCTGCATGGTGAGCTGCAGGTGCAGGCTCTGCCAGGTTTTAATCACAGCAGAAACAGCAGCCAAAGCAAGTAGTGGGGGAAACAAATATTTTTGGGTGCTGCCAGATGAGAGTTCCTGTAAAACTCTTATGTAGCATCCACAGAGCAGATTCTGTAAGACCTGTGGCATCCATACTGTGATTTTTGTGCTGCCAAGCCAATCGTATCAAGGAGCCATCAGCCTACCCAAAGAAAGGCAATGAAGATCAGCATGTGCTGCTGTACCCTACCAGCAGGTCCTGGATGATACCTGAGATCCCACCTGGCATTCCAGCCCTCCTGATCAGACAGGTGTTAAGGAAGACAGGACCACCACCTAACACCTTATTCCAAATCTAGACCAGCAGTGGCCTGCAGCTGACCCTGGTGAGCTGCAGGGCCTGAGCAGGTTGAGTTTTGGCCCATGCTGCAAATTTCTGTCTGTGTTTGGGGTAGAGTGCTACAGACCCACTAAGGATGATGCTACTTTAGCAAGAGTTGCCATGTTGTCTGCTCCTTTCCCAGACATATACCCTGGTGTGGGTGTCACTTTCACAGTCAAATGCCACTGGACACAGAGTTATGGAGTGATTACTATGGAAGATAAGAAACACAAGGACAATTCATTTTAACTGAAGCGTCACCAATGGAAAATGGCAGTCATCCTTAAATGTCATAGTGCCTCCCAGTTGGGCTCTGTGAAATGGGGAAAGGACTCCAGAATTGCAGAGATCCATTATCCTCAATGGTTCAGGAGGACAAGCTCATTAGGACCTATAGCTTCATTAGGTAGCAAGAGCTGCCCTGTTGCCAGGCTATGATCTATTTCTTATTTTGGATTGTGTCACAGATTTTCTCTCCCACATCCCAACCACAATTGACTACCACACCTCACTGCTTTTGGTGATGGAGCGTAGATCTTGCTTTAAGAATTATAAGCTAGAGTTTCAGCAACACCACAGGAAAATCTGCTAAACATTACTCAGTATAACCTATGTGTAGCTTTGCCCTTACTTCTCCTCTCTAGTTTGGGAAGAGATAACTTGCCAAATGGATGCAAATATCAGCAGCTCCCATTACAGGACTAATCTGTGTTCAGGGGTTGCACACACCTGAGTGCACAGTAACAACAAAAACACCGAACCACACCTCTGCAATATATATTTACCTTTTTAGAGGTGCAACATATATTTACCATTTAAGAGATGCCCACATTCACAATGTAAATCAAATAGTAAAATGAAACCACAAACACCAATTAAAAATACTGTTTTACAAAGTCACTGTTTTGGACACACTGGAGGCTACAGGGAAAAAGGCAGGACACTACTTTTTTTCTATGGAAATCCTTTTTCCTTTTAAAATTTGTTTTTCAAAGGCTACGTGAATTAACCCTTAATCTCTCATTATAATGTTATGTAGTATTTACAAAGAATTGAAAGAGTCAGAAAACAACAGTATCTTAGAAATTTCTATGTTATTTCTTAGGCTTACGAAAGAAGCGCTCAGATATAATTGGTTAAAGGAAAGTTCAAAGGATTCAATACACCAGCAGCTGCAGCAAATACATGGCTTTTTCTATTTTAATTATCTGTTTCTTCTAATAGGTTTTACAAGACACATACGAATGGAGATCAGAAGGAGAGACAGATTTGGTATTTTACCTACACTATTCTGGGGGGTAATAATTATAGGGGTAAAAGGGGGTAATAATTATAGAAATGGCTGAAGCTTGCACGGTGGTTTGTTTGTGCAAGAGAAGAACTCCTCCCGTGTTTCTCTTCCCTGAGTTCAATGATTAACTCCACTTAAAACCCAATCTTTGTGTGTCTGTCGACAAAAATCTCTGCAATATAAAAGATTTAACAGCAATACTTGGCATAAAATATTTTGGCAAAATGAACTGAATATCACATCAAACACAGTTGAAAGGCAAACCTCCCAGCCAACAAAACAGTTTTATCAAACTCAAGATTCCAGCATCCTTTTATTGTGGCAAACTCAAAATTGCTTTTATCTTATAGAATTTCTTTGGTCAAGGTAGAAGTGCTTTAGATATTGTTGTCTTCTTTGCAGAGATGTTGTCCATATTCTAATATGGCAAGACTCTCTGCTTCCTTGCTCAAAACTGTAAAATATGCTGCTGTCCTGTTTCACAAGATTTAAAGCTGTTCTGATGAATACACAACTTTCATTTGGAGTTAAAAAAAAAAACCCTTTCACGCCTCGTTTATTTAGAAGCTCTTTGCCTTATCACTGCTCTAGCTATTTAAAGCACTGTTTTTCTGTTTATCAAAGCCAACTTTCTTTTTTCTCCTTTACATTTTTAAAGAAGAAAAATTTAAAAAGCAACCTTTCCACTGACATTATTCTCATAACACATACCAAATTGATTTGAAAACATTAGATCTGCCAAATTTCTCCTGCATGTTGAACTGCAATCTAAATATGGCTTCTTCACGCATGTAAGGAGAGGCTTATTTATTCAAGAGACAATTTTTGGAGGATTTTTGTAATGAGTATAGAGAGAGCAAAATCTGAACTAGTTTTATTTGTTTTGTTTTTGTTTAGTGTTTTTTTTGGTTTTTTTTGTTTTTTTTTTTTTAAATATCAATTTTCAGGCAATTTTCAGGCAATTTTTGGGCATATAATTGAACATGAAGTTAATTATCGGTTTACAAGGACTCCTTTGATGTGTGGCTCTCACTGCAGAGGCTGTAATGAATATCCAGCACCACTCCTAGGTGGGAGAGGGAACAGAATGACCATCCTCCACTGGCCTCCAGCAGTGGCCAGAGCTCTGAGCCTTTTCATGGAGGCTCTTCCATGCACGTCCACCAACATGGGCAGAGGGAACCAGCAGAAATGGGGAATTCCCTCACTCAGGGAGCTTTTGGCTGTTTGTTACAAGAGGTGGAAGTCCAGTTAGAAATGCATCCCATAAACTGGAAATATCATCTCAGCAAAAATCCCCGTTTTCACTCATTTTTAAATTCTCAAAACCTGCAGCTTTTTTGTTGGGCTGGTACATGCTACAGCAGGTATTTGTGAAGTTTGAAGGAAAATCACTCTGGAATTGTTTTATGTTGTGAATATGGCTGATGTAGGGAGCCTTACACTTGTCTGGTTATTTACCCCATGCCAGAACTCCAAAGCTGTTGTGCCTGAGCCCTCCTGAAGCAAGGGCAGAGCCCTGAAGTGCTGTGATCAAATGCTGAGACTGACTGACCAGGTGAACAGTCCACACTGAAGTAAAGGGACACTAAATTGAGTCAGAGGTAATAGAAAAGTTTTGGACTCCGTGGATCCTACAGAGAGCCTTGCATGAAGTCAAAGGTCTGTCTTTTTGGAGTTAAAAAGCCCATTTCTTTTTAGCTGAGCTGACAATACAGAGGTAACAAATTCCACTAGTGAACACATCTGTGCTACCAGATCACCAAAGCATCACACATCTCCCCTGAAATGTTACCTTGTTAACGAGCTAGAACTACATCTGCTCACTGTTCCCCTCCTTACACACTCATTTCAGTTCTGTGCTCTTGTCACTCCGCTGACTACAGGCAAAAATATCAGGTAATTCCTACCCAACTTCCTTTGTGCACACACGAGCCCATCATCTCTTCCAGCCACAGGGTATGATGTATATATTGTCTCTTTTGCTCATTCCACCACAATTCACACATGATTCCTAATTAATACACACTAATATGAAAATAAAAGAAAACTCGAAGTTGTGAGCACACAGTTAAACTTACAAAACAGACCAGAGGGCAAATGCTTAATCCTTTATAGACATAGTGGTGTAAATGCGAAGTTGACTTCTGACATGGGTGAAATACCTCCGAATTTATACTGGCAGAAAGAAGACAATCTAGCCAGCAGTTCCTAAAATAAATAATTGAAATAATAGCACTTGAAAAACATATTTGTAACATAGGTAAAAATATGAACATGGTGCAAGATCTCCAGACAAAATCAGGCACGATTCCACTGCAGTTAAAAGTGATATTCTAATGAAAATATAGACATGAGTTTAGTTTAGGTGGGAAATAAGGCTCTCAAATATCAAACATTCTTTTCTCTGCAAGAAATATCTCTGTATTTTCGGTACCTGCACTGGTCTATGCAATGTGACATCTATTTTTTGTACAGATGTGAAAAATTGGGATGATAGAATTGGTTCTGAAATTGTTTCCTACCAAAGGTATCCTATTCCACTAAAAAGGATTCAGTTTCTACTTGAATTCTGTTTTAAGCTAATTCTTGTTTAATTTTATTGTTTATGTTAATTTGCAGACTTGCACTAATATGAGCTGGTATTTTCACAAGAGTTGTAATATTCTCCCCTTTAGTTATCATAAAATCCTGCATTCTGCACATGTCCTCAGTTAATGTGAATTATTTGTTAGCTGTTAGGTGGATTTATGCTTTTCATCTTAGCCTGAACTTCCCTCATGAGCATTCAGATAAATTATTTTGAAGGCATTCAGGAGCTAAGCACCCAATTACATATGTTAATATTACACAATATCTCTATACATGCATCAAAATGACTGCGCTGTAGTTTACTCAATATTTTGCTTTATTATATAAATATGAGTCTCGATGCCAATGCATGAGTTCCTTTTTCTCCACAGTGTTTAAGATTTTTCTGAAGTCCCGTTGATGCCATAATTGAGGTTGAGCATGTGCCTAAGTGCTGCCTGAGATGGGTCCCTATTCCCCAACGTGCTGTTTGTCTCTGGGAGCTGATGGAAGATTGCCTTACTCTTTGCTCATTAATATAAATACATCTCATCCTCTCTTTGCATGAGCAGGTTTATGATTCTGTTATTTATAGTCATGCACATTTTAGGAATATTCCCCACATCTACTTGTGGAATTACACC
The DNA here is from genome assembly GCA_024734555.1 of Trochalopteron elliotii. Classification (NCBI taxonomy): domain Eukaryota; kingdom Metazoa; phylum Chordata; class Aves; order Passeriformes; family Leiothrichidae; genus Trochalopteron; species Trochalopteron elliotii. The sequence goes on from JANPWX010000378.1 coordinate 2,464,057, forward strand.
TAAAAAATATAGCAATTCACATTTCAAATACTTGAAATCTAGGGGGAAATAGAGACTTCTAACTTTAAAGTGCATATCAGTGCACACAACAGGGATAAATTAAGATTAAGCACTGAACTTCAACTCTGCATTTCCTGTCTTTGAGCTTCATTGTGCCACCTTAATATTGGGTTAAACACAGTACGTACACAGAATATTTGTTACAAGATTTGTGAATAAGTGATTCTCATCTCCTTTGTAAGGAAAATTGACTCCATTACAGTAGAGGAGAGACATCAAGCTAACATTACATGAAGTCATAATCCTCTATTGAGACACTGCACAATGACATTGTTAACATTAGTATGCAATATTTATTATAAATAAAAGAGGCCATTGAGGCTTTCAACCCATAATCAGCTCTGTGTGGATGACTTCACTGTAGGAACACAGTGGAGTTATAATGAGGATAAAAGATTTATTTATACCTAAACATGTTCTCATTAGTAATTCTGCACTAGCATGTAACAGATACAATTGAAGGACCAGTAGGGTTTTTGTGGGGGGTTTTTAGTTTGTTTCTTTGGGGTTTTTTGTTTTTTTAAATTACTACTTACTGTTTGCACTTTGACTATGAACATTTACTAAGAAAAAAAAAAAGAAACTAATTAATGAGTTGATTGTACTGTGTACTATTAATTCTCATGCATGAAGAATGATTCCATTTTTATGGAGTACAGTATCATCCCATCACTCCATAGCATGGAAACCCAATGAGCCATTAGCTCAGACCTTGGTAAAAAGGGGGAATTGTTTCTGAAGAGATCCTACCTGCACATGTAACATACAGTCACAAAGCACCAGTGTCATGTAAGATTCTTATTGACCTGCCTTTGTATTATATTCTTTTCCAAACACTCTATTTTGTATTTCTCTTAACAGGAAAGGACTAACCTTCACTTCATGGAAGGCACCCAAACAGTTGCCTACAGACCCTTCCAAGATATCCCATGGAGTTTGGGCTGTCATCTCACAGTCTGTTTGGAGGAACTGGAACTCAGCTCAATGCCAAATCCTCTGCACTACCTCGCTTTGTCTTACTACCATCAATCTCTCCCTCTTCCCTGGGGCCTGGGTTTACTTTCAGAATACAGCTTCACATTTACCTTTGCCAGGTGAAACCTAGGAAAAATAAGGCAATGCTTCAAATATATGTGCATACTTCACATTTGAAAACCATTTGTTTTGTTCAAAGCCAAATCTTCTTTTCTAGCTGGTCTAATTTGTTGCCTTTAATCCATTTTAATGTTCTCGAACAGTTCTACTATTAAAATCTCTGTTGGTAAAATCTTTAAGATATTTTGGGATATTTCACTACTAATGGACTTACAAGAAGTGTCAGTATGTTTATATATAACTTGGTGAACATTCTCTGTGTAACAAGAACCCACACCATAACCACTACTTAAGAGAATCACCAGGAATAAATGTTAAAAGTAAGGCATTATTTTCTACCTTGGAAGAATGAAGTTCATCAGGTATTCATTTCTCATCTTGGGAAACATACTGATATGGTTCATCTCTTCCTAAAACTGTGTTTAAGTTGATTATATGTAAGCTAACTGATAAGAAAATCTTACTCATATTGAAAAGCAAATAATTTAATTTAGAACCACTCAGCTCAGGAGGGGAAGTTTTTAACAATAATTACTGAGAGATCTGAAGAATTCTACTCCACCTTCACATGTAAAAAAAAAACCATTTACTTTTTCTGTCAGTTTCAGCTGTTCATTTTCAGCAATAAAATATCCAATTTCTTTTTCTTGAAAAAGATCAACTCCTTGAGAAATACTCTTTCCTTAGCACTCTGTGGTCTTGGCCTTCCCCTTTTATTCAGTCTTTGTTTGCATAAAATTTTATTTATCCTACTGACAGTGGGATTTAAAAAAAATAAAAAAGCTTGAATTTTGAAAACCAAGACATTATTCCTGACTAGATCTGCTTAAAGGAAGTAGGTGCAAAGACTTAACACAGCTGACATAAGTTTCTTACATTTCATATGCTCTTTCTGTCACCATACTTATAAACCCACAGTCTCCATTTACACAGATACAATGCTGAGCGTAAGTAAATTTCTGTTACAATATAATGGAACAAAAAATACAGATTGTATGAGTTTCATATAGTAAATACAATGTCCTGTTTAGATCTTACTACCCTAGGGGTTTTTGCCTCAATTTTGACAAAGTGCCTGAAGTGAACAGAAAAATGAGTTTCAAAATTTAGGTGAAATTCTTCCTAAAAAGATTAAATATTTGCATACATGTAATATTATACAAGTGCAGAGTGTAGATTTTCAGACTATCCATTCGGGATACAGATTATGAGCTTCAGCACATTAAGTGAAATTTTTTAGAAGTATTTCCAAATTTATAATTTCAATTATTTTGTGCCAATGATGCACAACACAACCAGGCTTGGAAGGTCCCTACTACCTCTGCTATCAATCCTTAACTCTTTAACCTCCAAGGGCCCAGGCCAGCTCCTACTAAATGCAGTGGAAAAATTCGCCCTGACTTCACCATAAACCATATCCACAAAGACCTGAATTCAACTATTGAACTAATATTATTTTCTTCTGATTCACGCATTTTTCAGGCATAAAAATAACCCAGTTTTGTTTCTTTAATGGGTTTTTCACAGTAATCTGGGTGGCTGATGCATCTGCAATCTGACAGAACAGATATCTCTTTTTGCAGAGAGTATATATAAGTTTCCCCATCTATCTCAGAAAAAGTCTTACAAAGCTATTCAGAACTCAGTACACGTTCATTCCTCTTCACAACTCATTTTCCTTTTTTTTTTGTGACAACCTAGGCAATAATTCACAGCTCACTGGGTCTCCTAAATAACCCCCTTTATATTTACATGGTAGGCATTCCCCCCATTACCCTGCGGGATTCAGCCGTATTGGCAGGCAGGCATTAGGAATTCTTAAGACCATGGAGGTTTAACATCCCCTTCTCTGGTGTCTCTGAAAACACCCTGTATGGTTACAATCTCAGCAAATATACAGAAAATCTCGACAATTTAACAATAACATAAAATGTGTCATTTTGTAATTTCTAAGTGGTTCCTTCTTTGGGTCCCATCCAGACTCACACATGAAGCTTTTCAAGCTCAGAAGCATTTCATCCAATGGAGGATTGTTATGTTTCTTTCTTTTGCTAGAAAAACAAGTACATCACACCTGCTATTGATGAATGGAGAAAAGTCCTTTTAGGAAATGCAGATGAATTAATACAAAGGTAGTAAAATGCATCATGAGAAAGATGCTGAAATCTAACACTCACCGAAGTGAGATTTTCACTAGAAGGCAATTTTTTCACCAGAAAGACAAGATCTGAGCACCAAAGAAGAGCCAGATTTCCAAGGTTGGTCTTGCTCTGACTGAGGAGCTCCCTGCAACTGACTTCCCCCACTGCCCATGGAAAATCATTAGAGACAAGGCTCTACAGACTTGCCACTGACATGTCCCAGCTGGTCCCTCACTCCTTCCCTTCCCTAACACATGGACTACAGCAATAACAACACCTCCTCAAACCCTTCAGTCAGTGCCAAGTACTATTATGGAGGCTTGGAGGAATATGAAAGGAGAAGCTATACAAGTTGATTCATATTAGCATTGCTGCTGCTTGGTTCTGGGAACTCCACTTGTTCTGAAGAAATCTCCAAACCAACCTGGAGTAGCACATTGCCAATCACACCCCCAGCAGTTTGCATCCCACGAGCCTTGAACTGACAGAAATGTTCAAAACTGGATTTATTGACTGCACGGATAAATATTTCAAACTAATACATCAAGAGGCTTACATCAGAAAAAATCTCAAGGAAAGTGATTTCATTTTGAAGGAATAAAAAGAGAATACAACCACCCTTTTGTTTACAATTGGACTATTCTCTTTTTAGTATTATCTGAAAGTTTAATTGGGGTATCTGTTTCTTTGATGAGAAGCAGAGCCTTCATGATACAATGCCTTGTATGTGTCACATACAAAGTTATTAGATATGTCCAGATTTAAGGAGCGGATTTTGGGTAATTCTTAAAATTAGAGCCATTCACACTGATCCAGAAGCCATGACAGAATATGAGAAGTATGCAGTGACAGTTAAATCTGCAATGTCTTTGCTCTTATTAATGAAATGAGTAAATCTTAAAAAATTTGTGAATCTTAAAACTTTAAGACCAATAGGCACATCAGTATATGTTTCCAATGCTTACAAAGTCCAAATAACATGCTTCAAACAATTTACCACTACAGCTGCAATGAAAGAAAAGGGTCCAACCTCCCCCCTGCCAAACTGTTTGGAATTTCCTTTAATCAAAGTGATTAGTTCTTATATTTTTTCTTATGGAATCCTGTAGCTTCTGAAGACTTCTCTTTCACTTTTGAAATATCTGTAGCATTCAACATCCCCTTATCATTTTAAATGCATTGGTAATGCTTTCTTAAAAGCTGATTATTTGTTTAAAGTTCAAGTAATGAAAGTAACATTCTATTGAAAGAAGGCCTGGGTGCAGAGTGGTATTTTTGGATGCTAATTGGTCGTGTGTACCAGCCATTCATGAAACACATGCTAAAAACACTCAACAGTGCTCAGAAATGCCTCTCTAAGTCATAAATCTTTTACAGGTAAAATTATGTGAGAGAAGGAATAGAAAAATCACATTCAACATCTGGAGTCAGATGAGTTTACTGAAGTAAAATTGCAAAATTAAATTTAGATGAACTTAATTAAAAAAGGGATCCAATTTAATATGGACATTCATCAACTTCTCATCAAAAATCTTTCTTGCCTCAAGAAAATATAATAAAGTATGAACACAAAACCCATATAAAGGCTGAAATGAAGTGTGAAAGGATGGTCAAATAAAGAAAGGCAGGAAGAAGGAACGCTCTTTTTTTTCCTCATTTAACAGACGTCCATATACACACTTTCCTTTAATTGCACAGAATATTGAACTATTTTTAAACTCCATAACAGTTCCACAAGTGAGCTGGTCATCTGTGTGCCCTGAAGGTCATTCCTCCTTCTGAGGCATATGCTATGTATTTACTGACAACATGAATATGGAAGTTCCTCTTTCTCTCTCCCTGTATGTCTTTCTAGTCTACCAAATTTTTTTCCTAGATCCTAAAGGACATCATCTAACCAAGTTATAGTTTTTAGTGCTTAAATGTCCATTACCTGAGTGGCTCTTGCTGAAGTGAATGGGAGTTTTGTCACAGGGCTAGGCCCCAGATGACTTATAATGGATTTTCATTTGCCTCAGTTAAGAGACAACAAATGCAACTCTTATTTTTCTTTGCTAGGTCACTACTGTCTTGCTTTTTTTCAGGGGAAAAAGATCTAATAGTTTAGTCCAGTTACTTCTGGCTTTCATGAATTCTGTCTGTCAGAACAGCATTGACTTTCAACTCTCTAAGTCACAGTGCTTATAGATTTTAGTACTGTCAAATAAGAATTTGAAAAATTAAGGATAGTGTTGTTAGGATAACATTGTTTCCCTACAAAACTGCCTTGATAATTTGTTGTTCTGCACACTGGTTATGTGATCAAGTAACATGATATGAATGCTGTATTCTTTTATTTCTAAGAAAGAACATTGCTAGAACAGTATGCTCTGAGGGAGATACTGTCCTTTATTAGAATCACATTCCCACATTATAAAAGTCACCCAGCAATAATGAAATGTAATCTGTCTCGAGGATTCATGATAACACAGCATTATGCTCATTTTTTGTATGAATAGAGCATGACTGAATAGGAATGCTATTGTTGTTGAATAGATCTTTAAACTGAAGCAGTGATTTATTGAAGTATTTGGTTAATGATAATAAATTGCTAGAGGAATGTTTCCATGTCAGAAAAGTTCTTGCTTTTGCAGTGTAATCTAATTCAAAAAAATACATCCTTCAGTAGCCTGTAACTGTAAGGACTTGGAAGTGATGGCACTTGACATCTGTATTACAGTGATCTAAAAGCAGCACGAGCACGACTGGCCAAGGAGAATCCAAGGGCTGGGCAGGTTCTGCCTCCAGCAGAGGCCCTTAGTGGCTGCTGTGAGCAGCAGTGTCACAGGGAGTGGGGTCACTTCCCATGCCTCCTACCTCCCCAGGGCACAAAACACTCCACCAGGTATTTGGCATAACAGGGAGAACAATGTGACCAACAATATTATCACAAATAATATCATCTAAAATTAGGCCTTTCTTCCTGAAAAAGCTGAGCACTTAGGCACCAACACAAGTTCCAGTTAAAGAACTATTCCACTCTACCCAGCTACCACAGGTCTATTCCAAATGACACAAAAGTACAGCAGGATTCAGCTACCCTCTCTTCCCTTTCTTTTATAAAAGCTGGGAAATCATCTCTACAGCAGAGATGTGCTTCAAGATGCAGATAGATTACGTCTCCTACAATTCTCCACAGCAGTATTTGAAAATCTGACTCAAGGTTTGATGAATCAGACTAATTAGAACAGAGAGAGCATTAAAAGAGAAAAACAAATTGTAATTTTACAACTTATTGCTTTGTTTTCAGCAAGAAGAAGCCACTGGATTTCCTTTTTGTGTATTTTACTTTCTCTTTGGAGTCTGCCCAGTGGTTACATTCTCCAAAATGTACAATGTCAAATCTTCTGAGAGCAGTTACATTAGTAGAGAGGACAATAAAAAAGCCCTCTTGATTTTAGTCTGACAAAAATTGCTCAGAACTTGTGTCCTGAGCTCCTGAGCTCAATCTCTCACAGATCAATATATGTTCTTATTATCTCTCTATTGTTGTATTGGTCAAGAGGAAGTGCTTCATTTTTCACACAGATTCAATTTTAGTATAACATAACAGACACCAGTAATATTCTAACATGGTTTACTATGGCATCTTTAGAACTTACCACTGAGACCGAATGTGAAGATCCTTAAATTGCTGGCATCAGTGTTCCTGTAAACTCTGGCACAATTTCAGATGGGTTAGCCTGCCAAAAGTCAGAGGAAAATATTCATCAGACAGATGATTATTTTTAATCACACTTAGCCAGTACCTGTGAAAGCCTTACTTTATAAATGCCTACTGCAGGTTTAATGATAAGACCATTACAATAACTCTGAATGCAACACACCTGCACATTAACCTCCCAAGTGCCTGTGAATCTGAACACTCATTCTCAGAGGGTACTTTCTGTAGAAAAACTGTCCTTTCATGAAAGCAATCCAACAGATTTTACCAGAAAAAAAAAAATGACAGTGTATTGCAGTATTAGTTTTAATAAACTTCAATAGAAGGACACCTCCTGGAAAAAAAGCAAACAAACAAAAATGAGCAAAATTGGCCAACCCTAAGTTAACGAAGCGTACAACTCATATGCAGTTCATTTTCCTTTCAGATCAAAGGGGTTTTGAAGTTCAAATAAATTTGCCTCCTAATAGTTTTAGTACAGGACTATCTCTCTTAACATCTGAAAAATAACATTCAGAGTTGGCATTTAACAGCTTATTTGTATTGCAGCACTTCAGGAACAAGAAAACTTGTAATTTCTACCATATGTGGGAGGTTTCTTTCATTAAAGTATTTCTGTTTCTCGACAAAAAAATAGACTCAGAAAAACTCCAGCAAAAGGATTATTTTTAAAAATATATACGTATAACAGAATTATTTTTGCATAAATTTGCATATGTTACTGTAAATACAGATATGTACATGTATACATTTATTTAATTAATGTTTGTATGGTTATGTTATACATGGTTAAAATTACTTCTGCTTAGGAGAACATGAAAACGATCTTGAAGTGAGAGCAAAGAAGAAATGGAATTGATGACAAGAAATACATAGGGAGGTGGAGCAATGTTCTTGGGTCAGACCAGCTTTATGATCTTGTAGCACTCAAATCCAAGTTTTCTGTACAATGACAGAGCAAATTCAAAACAATAAAAAAGCTTGTAAGAAGCCATCATCAAGCCCTAGATGAACACAGAGGGTTGCCACATCTCCCCTTTCCTCTTTGACTCAAGCTCCCAATGAAAATATTACCATTTTCACTGTGTAACAACAAATTCCTTAGAGTGAGATTTTCAAAGACATGTAGGGAACTGGTTGTCTAATTTCCCCAGGCAGTTTTGAAAAGTGCATGATAAATATACTATATAGCTCCTTATACATCAAACAATATCCCAGTGCACTTCACATTAATCTTTAATCTAGACACTTTAATCTTCAAATCTTCATACAATAATCTTCAATGAAAGGTTCTTTCAGGGAGTTTACAGTATATTTAACACAATTTAAAAGTTACAAGTGCATTGCCCTAGCTCTTAATATCCAGAAAATGTTTTATAAATTAGATCAACCACAACCTGGCCAAGGTTTCTGTATTTTTAATATCTTTGGAGGGAGATTACAATGAAAGGGTGCTGGAGGGAATGACTTAGCTGGTTAAGCACCCCAGAACCATAGCTGCTGATCCCCGAGTTTATTCAGAGTTTCACTTTTTCCAATGTAAGGACTTGCATCTCTTTGTAGGTATGAAAACAGCACGTATTACAGTGCATACTACTCTGTTTTGGCAGCTCTCTGTATGCACATCTGGACATGGACACATTTTCCATATCTGCATTTTTGCCAAAAATATTAACTGTTAGAATAGTGTGCCAGGCCCATTCTGCAGGGATATAGCCATGACTTCAACTGCTGCTGGCCTTTACTGCTCCCTTCACTGCTCTTTGCCACAGCACCTCTGAGTTCTACTCATGGAGCAGGACTCCACAGCATTAGCCCTTGCTCAATGCACAGTGAAAACGCTCCTCAGAATTTGTACAGTGCATGGAGGACAAAAGGCAATAGGTCAGTATGAAGTAAGAGGGGAAAAAAAAGAAGACAATAGCCATTATGACAAGCAGGACTTTCTGTAGGGAACCTGGTAAAGGCACACTTTGAGGAGAAATTTGAAGACCCAGCTTTGCAGAAGCATCTGAAGTGTTCCAGAGAAAGCACAAAGGCACTGCCTTGAAAACAAGAGTTGAGGAGGAAATCGACACAGACTGGAGAAAGGACAAATGAGCTGCTGACAAAAGGGAGAGTCACCTGAGAATAACGGTCAGTAAACAAAACGGCCAAAAAAGGGAAGAAACTAACAACAAAAAAGAAGAAACTAACAAAAAAAAAGAGAAGAAACTAACAAAATGACTTTCCTAACATCATTATTTGAGTTGTGTAAGGTAATCTTTGGCTTCCCTGTAACCTTCACAACTGGAGATGTGAGAAGGCAAATTCACCAAGGAGCACATGGAGGAGAGAGTAGTGCTATGGAAACCAAAAGAGGAGAGCATTGCAGTATGATTACTGGAGTTAAAACAGCTGATTGATTCACAGGGTCAAAGGTGGAATACCCACTCTGATTAGACTGGAGAAAGTCACTGCAGACTGGTTTGAGCAGCTCCCATTGACTACAAAGAGTAAGAATTACATGGAAATGACTGTAGCATGCTCCATGCATTCAGGGATGAGAGCCTCTTAGAAGAACAGGCTGGGTAAACACTGGGATATTTTGAATAAATGAAAGGCTAAGGCAAGCATGAAGATTTGTAAGAAAAGAGAAAGAAGAGAGTGACAGATTGAAGAAAAAAAGAGATCAGATGGGGAAATGCATAAAGAGGGTGAGCAGAGGACAGCAGTTGGCAAACCTTGTAACTTGTGACAGGCTAGAGGACTGTTTCAGAAACAGAGCAGCCAGTGAAGGGAGCAGTTATAAAGATCATTTATCAGTTTTCACTGGGAAGAAATTGTTAAGATCCTTCTCAGAAAAAGAAATTGTGGTTGGAGAAGAGGCTTTGAGGAATAAGTCAAAGGTGCTGAAGAGGAGATTAGGGCTGTAGTGAAGATTTCAATTTCAGTAGGTAGGAAACTGATAGAATTGAGAAAACACAGTGGCTGTGCCATGGAGAGAGTCACAAAGTTTCTCTGCTGGAAATATCTATAGGAAATATCTGTAGGAACAGTGGTCTTGGTGGCTTTGAGAGCTTCAGAGGGAAGGCAGAAGCTGAACTCAATCAATTCAAGAATATCACTTGCTTTTGTGCAAGGAGACCAAGGGAGGAGAGACAATAAAGAAGTTGCTGGTCATGTTCCACCCTTGCTAGACCAAGCAGTAAGTGGGTCTTTATTTAAAACTCATGTGTCTGTCACAGGTGAACAGAACTTGACAAGTGGATGAATCTAATATACCATGAAGTTCCAGCACTTCAAAAATGATTGCAGATCCACAAAAGGTCTCTGAATACCTGGTTTATATTCAGACATGACACCTGAACTGGCTGAAAGATATGGGCATATTTGTTCCACTTTTTATCTCAGAAAAATACCATGATTTGTACTTTGAGGAAAAACATATGAAATATTTTATATTCATGGGACATATTTCAGTGTGAGGATGTGAAGAGTTGGTGATTTGGATTCAAATTCCCATTCTTTTCATGGTCAAGTCCACTCTAAGGCTGGAAAGATGCATATCACATTTCTGCCAAAGCAGATGGTTTTCAGCACAGAGTTTTGAGTAGAGGCAGCAGCAAGCCCTGCAAAATATTGTCAGACAAATGGCTGATACAATGTCTGAGAAAGCTAATGCTATGATTTCTATAAGGCAAATTTACAGTCCTGGGAAGCAAAGATAACTTGGGGATAATAGTGGTACTCATGGTCCAGAAACCTTAGTGAAAGTAAACTACTGTAAGACATTGAGAATAGACTTTTTTTTTTTTTTTTTTTTTTAATGAAGGTATTTTCATAGTAAGGATTCAGATGAAATTTTACACAGTTTTGGCAAAGTCAGGAGTTGAGACTAATGGAGTGACAATGAGAAAAATGGTCAAAATATTTAAGTGAAAAAGCTGTAAGAAAGACTTCCTCCAGTGACATCCAAGTCCACGTTTAGAGGGAAACAATCAGCTGAGAGGACATAATTGATGATTCCCTAAAAATGAAATTTATATTGCAATCACAAGGATCTGTGATGGTAGTCATGACTCCAGCTTGCTGAGTAGTGTGTCACAGATAGTATTCAGTACAACAAAGAGAAAGACCTTAGCAAGAGGAACATTAATCTCAAGCAAACATTGACACTTTCAAAACATTTTCAAAACTTTGGAGATAAGAAAGAGAAACTAATGCTTGAATTGGTAATGCCCTAAAAATTCTCTAGGAATGCAATGCTTAATTTTACACCTTAACTTGAGTGAATAGATTATCATAAAATACTCATTAATTTACACATCATTAGTTTGTGCAAAGTATTTTCATGACACAACAGAAGAAATCCAGTAGCACCAAATATAACAATTTGGAATGAGATTTCTCACCATTTTTCCTCTCCTTCATTAATCTACTCTTTATTTCCATGTAAATGCATTGAATCTAACAAAATTTTCTAAAATAGTAGTAATAATTTTTTATTTCTTTAGATGTATATGCATACATCAAAAAGATGCATCTATCCACCTTGAATTGATGTTCATGCTTCACTAAGAAGAAATGCAGCTCAGTGTAGCAACACCTGCAAGTATATCTAACAGTAAAGTGAAACACTGGAAAACCACTACTAGTGTTATTTCCCCAAAATAATGTAAATCCAATATTGAACTGGTTTTGTAACTCAGCTGTCACAAGGTTTCATATAGTATAGAAAAGCTGCATTTTAATGTTTTATGAGGGAAGGAGAGGAGGTGTGAGGAGATGTGAGTTCTGTTTAACACTAAACTGCTTTTAATGCTGTGAAATATGTGGAAGCAAGGTTAATTGAAAACCTGAAGTAATATAAAAATAGTTTCAGACTTTAACAGAAATACATATGGTATATAAAGCTCCATTGAGCCCAGGTGGATAAGTGAACATTTTTAATGCACATTAGTTGGAGAAATGAAGAAGTAGAAGCAGATAGTAAGTATTACTAAACTGGAATATTCTGAGGGTCTGGAAGAGAGATAGAAAGCCACTACCATGGAAACATTTCATAGATTACTTTTCCTTCCCACCCAGAGAGTACTGAGTCCCCCATTCCCCTTTAGTTACTGGCTGTGGTTATCACTGCCCCAGGGAAAAGGGGGTGGCTTTCAGAGACAGACTTTAAGCAAGAATATCTGGACTCCCCCGTAAAGACACAACAAGGCTGAGGTACAGGATTTCACAGAGCAGCTCTTTTCTGCCTCAGCACTCCTACACCCTGCAGGAGAGAAGCCCAGGACCACAGAACAGAGGAATGGGCAGGTCTGCCTCTGTCCTGCAAGGAGAGTTCTCTCTCCTTGAGCATGCTTTTAGGCTGGAGTTATTCATGATCCCCAAGAAAGTGTAGGAATCCCAGTCTGAATATGCATTATAGCATGATGTGCCCCGCATCATTCTTAAAAAACATTTAATTACAAGCATATATATCTCTCTATCTCCACAAAAACACATATAAATGTTTACTCATTGCCACATAAATTGATTCCTGCATTTGGTTTATCTACTACTGATGCATGTGGTAAATGCCCACGTTCTCTGTTTTGTTGTCTCAGTCAGCATCAAGCAGCTGACACCCCAGGTCAGGCACACCTGAACCTCCTGGAAGCTGTTTTCCAGTCAAATGTTAGTAGTCTTTTCCAAAATGGAACTGTCCCCAGTTCTACAAAAACCTGTCCTTTCTACCATAATGCAGCTTGTTTCACTGTTATTGCTACATGGTCTCTGTTGCAAACTTCACACCTTCTCACTACCAAATGCATGAATTTACCAAATGCACGACTCCCAGGCTAATCAGTCAGAATGATGGAAATACACTCAAATATCAAGGCAGAGAAACCTCTTTACAAAAGAGAATTCCTGAAAAGGTACTTATCAAAAATCACAACCCCCCCAATAATAATGACACATGACAGATTAATGAATGGCTATTACTTGCTTGTTTTGTAGAAGTGATATGCTACAATTTATCATTTAAAATAGCTAGCTGAAAAGCTTTTATCACATGTGATTTAAGATGTCTTTAACATATTATGTCAGTATCATGCTTTCCTATGTTTGAGACTAGCAGATAGTAACACCACTCCCATATTTGAAGACCATGCCTTAAGCACAATAATATATTAAAGTCTGAATGCTCAGGGGGACATATGCAAAAAACAATGCTTGTATTTTATTAATTGCATCCCAACCAACTTAATTGCACGTGTAGAACGTACTAATTTAAATGCAACTACATGTGTGACATAACTTTGGAAACTCTGGCTTAAATTAACAATAATTTTTTGTCCTTTCATTTTCCTTGCCACTGGTTTACAAAGGACTATCAAACCCCTTTGATTTCACAGTTTAATAGCAGCATGTTTTGCTGTTAACAGGATCTGAAACATGTACTCAGGCAAGGATTCAGCACCTTCCAAACCCCATTTTGTGAGCTAGAATACTTCTAAACAAAACCATATCTGCCTCTTTACAAGGCAGTCAGCTCACATAACCAGATGTTGACAATCACATTGAATTATAACTCAGAATTTATTAGTTTAACAGTTAGAGGAGAAACACCCACCATAAAAGCAGCCAATTTAAACATCTTTTTATCTAGTGATTTGTTACAAAAGGACGTACTACCAGCTACACCACTTGGTGTTTCAGACCCGCCCGTAGCTCATATTTGATGCAGCCTTTTGCTTTTATAAGGCATTAGCCCAAACCAGTGAAGTCAATGGAGAAGAGTATTTGCCCCAAGAAGGGTATGCCCACATCTCCATGTACCTTCCACAGAAAAGCTCTGTCCCACAGTCTCAGCATAGCAGTTCTTTGCTATAGGCCCATTTTTTTCTCCAAATCCATCCTTCCAAATCTGGCCCTAGACTTAAAGACTCGTGGTTTTGGCACAAAGACACATTGGTGTGAATAAGTATTTAAGACATCACTGTCATTCTTAATAAAATTAAAACTGCTCGAAACAGTATGTGAACAGTTATTTTTCATCTTACATCTGCATACACAGTTACTTCAAAGGCATGTTTAGGTATTTTGTCCATTTCAGAAGATTCCCTTTGAAAATGCATTTGAATGAACGTTACCCTTTTTCTACAGAGATTTGGCTAAACATTTTTGTTACAGCAATTTTGTTTGAGCATGGTAATGCAATCAGTATCCCAGGAGGCTCATCCTTCACAAGATGCCTGCCTGCAGCTCTACCTGCAAAGTTATATTATGGCAGTCTTCACAGATAACAAAGTACAGAAACTGTAATGCATAAAGCAGCACAATTGTCTGTCAGAGGCTGTCTAAAAAAACTACTAAAAAAACCCAAGCAAAAATCCCCACCTCCCAATTTTCAACAGAAATATTCATGCTATGTCAGTGCTTCATTTCAGGAACCAGTGGGCATAAGCTGTATTGCTCATTCACTTAAGACAAATAGTGAGGAGATTCCATGAACAATGTCTATTTCCTGGACAAAGCAAAGAGCATTCCTGCTTTGCAGAGGAAAGGTGAAACAGTAGTGACCAAGCTGTGAACTGAATAAATATAAAGACTATGAAGTGATTTACTATTCTTACTGCAGCCAGCTAGCAACAAAGTCAATCTCTTTGGCTGAGGCAGTGATTAGTGAGTGCAGCTGACCTGGGATACCCACTGCTTTTAATCCAATGGTTTGCACATTATGTTAAAGGCTGAACTCTCACAACAATATTTATTCCTTCTGAAACCTTTCAATTTTTTCCCCCAAGATCTTATTTTTACAAAGTGCTTAAGTAAAGGACTATGTGTAATTAAATAATAACTGAAAATAATTACCAGCAAAATCACAATACAGGTCATATTTGCATGTGTTTATATACATACGACACTGATAAAGAACCATGAGTCTAAATTAGAGTCTTGCTAAAGTGGATTTGTAAATGGGTTTTAATCCTTTTCTTTTCCATATCCTTGAAATAATTTGGATAATAGACACCTATTCTTTTTAATAGCCAGGCATTTATTTCCATTTTGCAGCTATCACATTAAGCTCCTTCTATGCTCTTTTTCCAGTCCAGCTCTTCTGTTTAAAGATAACTGACAGATTTTAGAGGAAGTGGGGATATACAGGCCTCACATTTACTATCACATCAGTTCAGTTCTGGGGCTAATTATCATCATTATGTTACATCTTATAGTGTCCCATATGTGACAGGTGCCTTCTGAGCACCACTAAAGGTATCATCTCTTAAATTAACTGTGTCAGGAACAGATAAAAATGCAATAGATAGATGCTGGAAAGGCAGGAGGAAAACAGACTCATGCCATGGTCAGATTAGCAGTGGGTATTTCCCCTAGCAAAGAAAACTTTAATGGCAGTGATATTGTATTTTTACATGTATAGTTTCTAGAATCTTTTTCTCCATGTACAGATATGAAGATGTATTTACACTCCCAAATAAAATCATTACAGGTTTTGAGTAAGAACCAAGTGTCTTTAGTAATCCCTTTATGAAAACAAATCATTGGAGGAGTTTGGGATATTTCACAATTTCCTGCTCACAGGACACCTTGGCTCTTCTGCAGATGAATGAAGGCACTGCAGTATGGTTGAAACTCCTCCAGGAGAAGTTCCTACTGAAAATAAGGGACCAAAACTCAAGTATACACGGTTAACCTGTCACCCTAATCATCTCAGTATGAAGATGCTACAAGGAAATCATTAATAAAATTTTCAGTCTCTTAAATCTTTATTCACAGCAGGCAGTCAAATATAATTTTTAGTTCAACAACTTCAAACATGTTTGTACATTGTTGTGGCGTCAAGAGTGCTGAAAGCTATTTACTTATGCAAATCTTGAGATTTGCTACACAAAGAAACAGATGCATGTGACATTTGCAAGGCAGTGAAAATGAAGTGTCACATGTCGGACTGGGAAACAAAGCTTGGAGGAAAAAAAAGGTGTGCCCTATTTCAACCAGCCGTCATCCCTGAAGGGGGGAAGGACAAACTGAAGAGGAAATCTTGGCAGCTACTGCAAATCACAAAGTGAGAGCAGCAGTATGGTTTTGGACAAACCTCACAACTATATTTGTCTTCAGAGTACTTTCTGCACAGGGGCGCTCTCACATATATTAAAGAATTAGATTTTTTTTCCCTTTAAGATGAGGAATCAATAAATTGTTAAGAAACTCTAACTTATCAATTATCACAAAAGAGAACAAGAGAAATGCTTTGAGGACTGGAGAGAATGTTTTTAGGCCTTCACTGTTCCAAGAGCTTTATCTGTTAACTGAATGCAAAAGAAGATTGGTGGCCATAACTGAGAAAATACTTGTTACGAAGAGGGATAATAAGATCTAGTTGCTAGAAGCTGAAACAAAGCAAATTAGAGTTACAAATACAACTCCTTTTTTTCTTAAATTAATCATTAGAAACTCAAAGGAGGAGCGGTGCATTCTCTAGTAAATTGGATTGGGTATGGCTTAGCAACTTGTTTTAGTTAAAGAAACCTATTAAGACTCATGTTGCTGTAGCCAAGTGGAATGCCATGATTTATGACATACAAGGAGATCTGATCTAGGCTTTAATGAAACTGGTACAAGCTGTGGGCTATGGATGCCACGGGTCTGAGGGTTTAGCCTTTACTACATGACAAGTGCATGTGAACCTGTTAATGCTGGAAGTGGTATTGCCTGGTACATTTTTCACATACATTTAATAAAAACATCTGTGCAGGAAATGCTTCCCAAAGGACATACTCAGACTTGTTTCAGGGAGCATCAGCTCCTACTTGGGCTTTGACCATTAATATATATGATTCCATTATCCTTTCTCATTAAGTAGTACTAGAAGCTCTCTTTGCTAATGCAAATAATACATGGCAGACGGGACAACCCTATCAGGTCCTTTTGGGAGGAGAGAAGCTCTTTCCTGATTAGTTTAAGTATCCTTTGAGAGACATTAGTAATCTAATTCAACCATTTTAAATAGAGGAACAGGAAAAGGCTTGCATTATCAAAATAAAAGGTATTTCTAGCATCTACCAACTTCCAACACCACGTATCTTACTGCTCCACTTCCTTTTTGAAAATTAACATTATTTTAAAAGAGTAACATATACAAATCTGGTGATAATATTTTCTGCCCATTAATTTCACTAAAATATGTCAAGGCATACTTAATAAATCATCTTTTTATATTACTCAAAGTTCTATACTGAAAATTTTAATCAAGTTTCTCTATCAAGAAAACGAATGAAGACATTTGAGATGCTTGCAGGAATGGCACACGTATTTCTGCAAGATTTCTCTCTAATCCTTACAATTTTTCCATGCAAATCGACAGTAAGCACAGGCAGACTAGACATTCACCCCTTGCATGGATCAAAATTAATATTTAATATCTACAACACAGAAGCTTTAATACTGATGTTAAATTGGGGCCTAATTGAGGAAGATCTGCTGATCTAACTAGCTGTCCTATCCCTAGGGAGCTGTAAGAAGCCTGTAAGTGACAACATCATAATAATTTTCAAAATATTTATTAATTAGCTATGGGGATATGTTATTGAGTCATCAGGAAGTTGTATTTCATATAAATAGCAACACTATTAACTATTTTCTAACGCAATAACCATGCCCATAGGTTGCTGTTTTCATTCCTCCATTTCTAACCATGTTGCTTCCCTAGAAAAACTGTGTGGTCTGAAAAAAATCGAAGAAGTTTGGCATCATCTGTGAAGCTGTTATTCCTCCAGGGTTAAGTTCATCTCTGTGAAGAAAGGTCTCAAATTCCACTTGGTGTTGCACAAGGGTGAATTTCATCCTTGTGATTAAAGTCACCTCTGAGTTTCTGCTACGAGGTATTGCACTGGAGGGTGACAAATGCACTCAGTTGGACCAAGAAGGGAAGAGGGCTGGAGGAAACCATTATCACATCTCAGAAGCCTCCCTCAGCACCAATTCACAAAGATATGTTGTTAGCGCGCCTAAGTGTGGCTTGTCAGATGCAAAACCTGTTGCTTTTATCTCTGGGAGTCCCTGACTCCATTTCAAACCACCAGACAAAGGCGAGCTCTGCCTTTAACGGTGCTGCTCCCACACACTTCATGCTTCCAGCACTCCTCACAGAGCAGCCCCAGCCCCAAAGTCAGCAATTCCCGCACGGCCTGCAGGCACTGGGAGGGATCCCCTCCGCAGCCCCAGCCCCAAAGTCAGCAATTCCCGCACGGCCTGCAGGCACTGGGAGGGATCCCCGCTCCGTGCACACCGCACTGACCCGGCCCGCTGACGGCCCCGCCGTGCTCCCACACCCTAGGGCTGCTCTGTAGCACAAGGCTTCTCACTCGCACTCTTTTTCCTCTTGTGTTACTGTGAATAAAGTCATAAACCCCAAACACTTTTTGTGCTGTGAGCAGAAACCGTGGATGTATTTTGATGCAACATCAGAACATTTTAGAACCCCATGTCAAGGTAGCTGTGGTGGGTGACGCAGCTGGCCACCAGTCACCCAGTGCCACTCCCTCACTGTCCCCTTCCACAGGGCAGGGGGGGAAATAAGACTGAAAAGCTCATGGTATGAGGTAAAGCCAGGGAGATCACTCACCAATCGCCATCAAAGGCACAACAGACTCAACACGGGGAAAATTAATTTATTGCTAATTAGAAGGGCTTGATGGTGAGAAACAAAGACTAAAATACCTTTCTCACACCTGTTTTTCTCTGTTGGGTGCTGCCAGGGCTGTTCCTCACACTTTTTCCCTCACACCCACAGCCTGTGGGGCTCTGTTTGCTCTTACACACGTTCTACAGAGGCTGCAGCAGCTTCTCTGAGGGGCTCGGCCGTGCCCCATGAGGGGAACTGGCTGGGGCAGCCCTGCAGTCCCCTCACGGGGTCCCTACACCCCAGCCCTCACCCCAGCCCCAGGCAAAATTACAATTTCTGCAGTGACCCAAACCACAGGAGACCTGTGCCTCAGCTAACACAGATGTTGCCACACCAGAACCACCACCTCAACCATTGTGCTCTTTTCCCTGCTCGAAAAAAAGCTGTATCAAGACAAGCCCTCAAGCTACATACATGCAGTCAATACCTCTTGCAGAAATTACAAGTTATTATACATAAACTGGACCCTAACTCTGGAGTAAGTATTGACACCCATATTCCAGTGTTGTTATTTTGAAATGTATAAAGGTATAAAGGTTAATTTGAAAGGAGCACCTCTCCACCAAACCTAACAACACCTTTAGAAGCTTCACCATCTCTTAAGCCCTTGCAGGTGAGGCAGCCTTGGCCATGTTGGAGGCACTGAGGTGAAGAAGCCCCTGGTGAGTGATGCTGCTGCCTCTTGTTCTGCACACTGTGATTCTGTCAGCAAATACAGAAACTGCACCCATTTAAAGAAGAAAAAAAATGTAGAGCTACATTATAGCGCTCTCCATCTCTTCTTTTTTGTCAGTGATAGCTGTCAAAAACAGTTCATGTGTAAGTACAACAGGAAGCTTGCTGCTCTTGTTGTAGTGGTTGTCCTCAAAACAGCTGTGACAGTCATGAGACAGGGAGGGTGCACGATTCTGCAGAAGCATCACCAGTTCCTGGGTCAGTATATGAACTTGTTGGTGCTGGACTTGTAACCCTGACACCAGAGGCACAGCTAAGCCAGAAGAGCAGCCTGAAATCCGGTTTTTGAGGAGGAAATACGTCTGACAACATTTGATTTCTGCAGGATAACATGTGGAATATGATTATGGTGATAAATTAACTTTGTAAGAGTCTATGCTATGTCTAGAATTTGTGCCAGCACTGGTTAATGCTTCAGAGCAGGAGCTACAGTGACAATGCAGCATGCATTCCTAGGAATGATTTGGGATGGGAGTACAATCAAGAGTGTGAGGAAAGGAATCATGCCTTGAAGAGGAACAGAAGGGTCTGTCTCTGAAAATCATCTGTTCTTCCCTCCTCTAATGGAGATTTCTGAGCCATACTGATGCACAGTCTGTGAGACCAGATGCAGGTTTTTCATAAGATAATAAGCCTGTGCTGGTACCTTTGACTCCTCAGAAACCAGTGTTGGAGTTGTAATATTTTGTCTGATGCCTCCTGGGTAGCAGATAAATGTGTTACTCAGGGATACATGAGGGTTTCTCCCAAGAACCAGATATACACACTGCATCTGCTTTGAATTTATACAGATGTTTTGAAAGGACAAGGCTCATGGCCTTGATAATACTCTCACAGATCTAACTAGATTCACAAAGGAAAAAAGGAACACATTATATTAAATATATGAAATTAATGGTCATTGGGAGAGAGAAGTTCCATGGTAGAGCAGTGAACCTTTTGGAGTCCTGATACAGGCAGTAAAAAGCCTGGACAAGGAGAGAGGTGAGAGCTGCCAACACACAGGAGGCATCCTTGGTCTTCCACATTTCCTGTATGATTCCCCTCAGGGATATTCCTGGCAACTACATGACAGAAAAAAATCATCCAAAATATGCACTAGTAGAGGTACAGGAATATAAGAACTGCTTGCAGCAGCAACATGGTGTTAAACTGATATCTCATAAGTCTTTATTTTCTATGTTTGCTAATACGTTAGCTTCATAATAAATATCCAAATCCTATGCAGTCTTTGGCAATGAAAGCATTGACCTTTTATGATAATTTTGTGTTGTTTCTAATAATATTTACTAGCTAATTTGAAAATCTTTCAGTCATCAGTACAAATTAACAGAACTCTTGGGTGGGCATTAGGGTTTAAAATTTTTAATTGGTTCTTACCTACCTTCAGCTTGAAATTAGTTCTGACATTAAAGTAAATAAAACAAAAAAATTCATCGTCTACTCTATATTAGCAGAAAAATCAATTCTCTATAAATAAATGTTGACTGCAAAAGGTTTTGAGTATTTCCTCTTCCTACAAACTTCAAAACCAACCTTTTATCAAAAAATCCTAAGTATAATCAGAAAATAATTATATTCTAGCTGAGTTGTAAATTAAATCAGAATTGCTAAACATGAATTCCTATCTCAGACTGGATCATTACTGTACTAAAGAAAATTAAGATGCACAGGCCCCCTCCTGAGCTGAGTATTGTCATGCAGGACCCTATGTGTTCTGCCAGTTACGAAAGGAAATACAGATATTTTGCAGGATGCAACAACTTTGTAACCTTTTCAATAAAAGCCTCCACATGCAACAGCTTTTTTCAACCTTCAGTAAAATGGGTGGACTCACATTAACCTGTGAGTGACTCAAATCTCTAATATTTTCTGTACCACCACTCCGTCTCCTCCTCTCCTCACTCCACAAAACCCCAACCAGCTGCAAAGCCCCACCTGTTTCTGGAGTCAATATTTCATTAATTTTTTGTGGTGTCAAAATTAAATTTGCTTTTCCATCTCCCAGGGACAGCACTGTTGTTATTGTTTTGGTATAGCTGCTGCTCAGTTTGTTATTTCTTTAGGTGTTTCCCAAATTCTTCTGTTTATTGAGCAGCCTTTACACTCTCTCATGCTATAAGTACAATACTTCAGAGGGCAGTGCATTCCTCATGACACCATTCTCTGAATCCATCTTTCCTTCCCAGATACAAGCTCCCAAGGAGAAGGAAAAAAACAAACTAAACCAAACCCTCCTGCCCTACCCATCCTGGATTTTTTCCCAGTGTCTCTGTAAATACAATTTCAAAGACTCTTGGCCTATATTTTCCTTCTATTTTGTGGGTTAAGCATGAAGTCATTGAGCTCAATGACATGGAGACTATCTTCTTTGCCACTTTGCCAGAAGAACTAGAATCCAGTCAGAGATTCCTTTTTGTCTCCTTTTTGTGCAAATGCCTCAAAAATTTAATTTGGAGTTAAGAAAACCAAAACAAACCCCTGAAAAATATATTTGTATATATATTGATTTGTCAAAAATAATCATCCCTCTGGATCATTTCATGTGTTTGAACTCCAAAATTAGTTTTAGTTGCACAATTTAAAGTCCTTTCCTGTGATCTGCTGGAGAAACTACTAGAATACTGGAGAGAGTGAGAGAGAGAGAGACAGCGTATCTAAATAGAAAAGCCATGGATGTTTATACACAGTGGTAAACAAGAGTTACTTGGAACACAGCTGTATTTCTGTGGTTTCCTCATTTTCTCATTGCTGGGTGCACAGCACAACAGTGTGGGATGATCCGAGCTGCTGACAGCAGTAAAAAGCCCAATTCCTCCTGCTCTAGATATGTCAATACTTACCATTTGAAAGATGGGCAGATCTGCTTCTCTGAACAAAACAAGGCAGAGGAAAAGGAGACTATTGCAAATCTGGCTCTGCAGAGTCTAAGGAATGAAGTAGGACGTGGCATAATCAGAACAACTGTAGAGGAATGTCACATACTGAGCACAACTTGAGCATAACTATCCAGCACAAGAGGAGCAACTTGACCTAATCTTTCCATACAGTTTAGGGGAAAAAAAAAAGACTCAGTGCAGTGCAAGCTGGTCTCTACATTAAAGCTAACCTGGATCAGTGAATAAGAGGGGAGGGATGAAGCATGATCAGAGCACAGCAATGTGCATGAGGGAAGGCAGAGCAATGTAAAAAATTCATGGCTAGGACAACCACAGGAAATGATGTGTTGCTGGCAGATGTTTTTTTTAAAGTTTTCCACAACTCTGACTATGCACAAGGGCAGCAGTGCTCTCAATATGCTCAGAACCACAGCCAGAGGAGAGCAGGAACAGCCCTGAGGAACAGCCACTAAGAAAAAAGCTTCTGAAGAACACCCCTTGAAAAGCCAGCTGCTTTCTGTCCTTGCAGTACCAGCTGGGCATGGCCCTGCCCCTCAGCTGCCATCCCCAGCCCCCTGTGCCAGCCTCACCTGCTGCCTCCCCTCAGCAGAGAAACATCCTGGCTTTTGTGCATTGTCTTATAGAGACCAAAACAGATTTTCAACTTCCTTTCCCCCTCTCCAAGATTAATAAATTGCAATGTTTTAAGTCAGAGACATTTATAAGACTTTGTATGCCACAGGTTATTAGTTGCTCCAGTATTGAGCTTAAAATCTTGTGTGTGACCTTCCAGAAAGGCACCTAGTCCTGACAACAGCTTGTCAAGAACTGGAAAACCTCTGTACTCCCTTAGGTTCGTTCAAGGTTAATCAGCACCACTGTTCACCTTCTGTTTGATTTCTCATTTGAATTTATTATGTTTCAGTTTCCAACTGATGATTTTTGCTATGATTTTACTTCCTGGATGAGATAACTACACGGAATAAAGAGTCTTTCTTGTGGAGAGGAAACACTGCAACCATCTTATCTTTCTTTTCAGCACCTTTCTTGATTTGTCACAGCACATAAATTTGAGCTTCTGAACTAGACAGAGCATTCAAACAGCACAACCATGGACATTGTATAAATTGTTTAGACCTAAATGATGGTTAATATTTTCATTGGTTACTAAATGACTCCAAACTATTTGTTTTTTCATTGTAATGAGTATATTGTCTTGCATCCTTCCCAGGACAGAAAATAAATAGTAAAAGCACACTGCAGTCTTAATACTTTATTGGTGTTCCTGCCATTCCTGTTGACTAACAGCTAGGATGTAACCTTTTCCTAATTGACCCATTTTCGTAGCCATATCAATGATATCTTTTCTCCTGATAACTCTACCTTTCCATCTAAATTTTCTCTTTCATGAATTCTTTATAGGGATTACTATGGTTTTTTCTATTATTACAAGGTTTGTTATTAATTTCTTATCAGTTCCAGCTGTCAGTTCAGACCCAGGTTAAAGCAGCCTTTAAGCCAAATATTTTCTCATTCTTGAAAGAGCACTTGGAACTTTCTGGACACTAAATGCATTCTTCCTGAGCAAATCCAGATTTAAACTTCTGTTTTTGTCCTGTGTCATTCCATCACCCCCACTCCCTCTAAAATTTCACATTGACAAATTCTTAGCAAAACAGACTTTTGGAAAGACATTTTCCTATGACCACGGCTGCCTCCTCTAGTGCTGTGATATCACAAACTGCCAAGCTTTGAGATTAATATTTCTAATATAAAATAGCAGTTTGACATTTTGGATACACAGCAATATGTCTCAATTAAGGATCATAAATATATAGAGAATCACATGACATGAATGAGTACATCAGCTTCTGGAATTCTCCTTCCTTTTTTTTTTTGCTGAATTGCACATACAAAGGGTGAAGTTAAAAAAATACCTTCCTGTGTACAAAAATCTGTACCTGACACTTGCATATAAAGCCACAAGTGATTGTCCATGAAGCTTTTGGAAACTCTGATTGTATTTCTATGCACAGGCACACACACTATTGCAGACATGCTCCTTTACAAATGGGCTTTAAGGCTGAAAGGCTTTCAGACAAGGGATATAACTATAATAAAGTATAATCTTTATTTCTTTGCACACATTATAGCAATATGTTCTATTACTTCATGCCTAAATTTTAGAACCATGCATTTGTTCAAACTTTAAGTGTCAGTGGCCAATACTATATTGAATTCAGCTTTTGTGTTTCACATTGAACACATGCTATGTTCTAATTCAGTGTTTTGAAATAAATCATTTACTTTCTAACTTTTCTTCCTTCTATCATCAGAGTAATTTAACACATGTCATTTCCTGCAATGCTATCCAATTCACACATCAGCAGGTGGTATACAATTTTTTTCCTTATTTTCCCCCTTTTTTTACTGTGTAGCTTTTTGTGTGTTTAGATAGGACCCATTTTGTTTAAAAAGCAGAGCAGCACTGTAGAACAATGACAGTTTCCACAACATGTATCTCAGAGTTTTTAATTACTCTTGGCACTGTACCACTGAGTAACTGTTTTACTTAGATATTATGACTTTGAGCTAGTGATAGATTTAGTGTATGGCCCATACTAATACATTCAAAGAGCAATCACCAATATCAGTCAAGCTAAAGCTATATGGACCAATTCATGTGAATTTGCTTAATACAAATAACAACAAAAAAACCCCCATAATTCATCACTTGCATGATCCCATATGTCAGACACAAGTAGGTACTTCTGCACATTCTTCCACTGCCCTTTAAAGAGACCTTTTATAGCTGTTCCTGGCTACTTTGCCTACTGCAAATCATTACTTTTGTCAATATTTTTATCAGATTATTTTTTTCCATTTCTTCTGAACTAATGCTCTCTATATTTTTAAACACCA
>JANPWX010000379.1:3373-57446 GCA_024734555.1 Trochalopteron elliotii
CGGGAGAACCGGAACCGGGGAAGGCCGGGGGGAATGGGAGAACCGGAACCGGGAACGGGCCAGGCCGGGGGAAAAGAGGGCACCGGCACCGGGAGCTGGAGAACTGGCACCGGGGAAGGCCGTGGGGAACGGCAGCACCGGCACCGGGAACGGGCCAGGCCGGGGGAAAAGAGGGCACCGGCACCGGGAATGGGCCAGGGAACGGGAGAACCGGCACCGGAGAAGGCTGAGGGGAACGGCAGCATTGACACCAGGAATGGGATAGGCCGGGGGGAAAAGGGAGCATCGGTACCGAGAACGGGCCGGGCCGCGGGGGAACGGCAGCACCGGGAACGGGCCAAGGGGCAGGGAACGGGAGAACCGGCACCGGGCCAGGCCGGGCGGAAAGGGAGAACCGGCACCGGGAATGGAGCAGGCCGGGGGGAACGGGAGAGCCGGCACCGGGGAAAGCCGGGGGGAACGGGAGAACCATTCCTGGCCAGGTTTATCCCAGTCCTGGCCAGGTTTATCCCAGTCCTGGCCGGGTTTGTCCCATTCCTGGCCCTGTTTGTCCCCTTCCTGGCCCTGTTTGTCCCATTCCTGGCCCTGTTTGTCCCATTCCTGGCCGGGTTTGTCCCCTTCCTGGCCGGGTTTGTCCCCTTCCTGGCCGGGTTTGTCCCCTTCCTGGCCGGGTTTGTCCCCTTCCTGGCCGGGTTTGTCCCACTCCTGGCCGGGTTTGTCCCACTCCTGGCCGGGTTTGTCCCACTCCTGGCCGGGTTTGTCCCACTCCTGGCCGGGTTTATCCCACTCCTGGCCGGGTTTATCCCATTCCTGGCCCTGTTTGTCCCATTCCTGGCCCTGTTTGTCCCATTCCTGGCCCTGTTTATCCCATTCCTGGCCAGTTTTATCCCATTCCTGGCCCTGTTTGTCCCACTCCTGGCCCTGTTTATCCCATTCCTGGTCAGTTTTATCCCATTCCTGGTCAGTTTTATCCCACTCCTGGCCCTGTTTGTCCCACTCCTGGCCCTGTTTGTCCCATTCGTGGCCAGTTTTATCCCACTCCTGGCCCTGTTTGTCCCACTCCTGGCCCTGTTTGTCCCATTCCTGGCCCTGTTTGTCCCACTCCTGGCCGGGTTTGTCCCAGGTAGATGCAGGTACCTGCTGCAGGTACATGGAGGGTCCCCAAATGTCCCCATTGTCTCTGAAATGCTGTACAACCACCTCCAACTCCCTGAAAGCAAAGCTTTTTTTCCTTTCAAAAAGAGGAAAGAAGAATCCCCATGTGTTTGAGTCAAACTGATGAGGGGTCAGTCTGGACACACTTTGTTCCTGGGGTGCTTATTTAATTGAATTGTGTTAGAAATTAATAATATCAGAAATGAATCTGGGCTGATGTGTGTGATTTCTCATCCTGGAGATCCAGGGCTGTTGTGAGAGGCAAAGGATGGGGTGGATCAAGGACTAAAAGGGCTTTTCCTTGCCTGGGAGGTTGACTTTCGTGGTGACAATGGAAAATTTTTTGGGTTGGGAGCTGTGGAAGTTTGTGGTTTGGAAATGTACTGGAAGAACATAGTGAGGCACACACAGGTACTGATTAAAAATTGGGCATTTGGGCTAAAAATACACATTTATCCTCTGGCATCACTTTGGTTTTGCTTTGCTCATCTCAGAGCAGCAACAATTATGGCCAGTGCTGGCTGCTGAGGACTTGGAGGCAACTTTTCCCAGGGAGTGTGAGGGAATGGACTCTGGAAGGGAGGAGTCCAGGAGGAGCTGGATGTGAGGAATAAATAATCCCTTCTTGTGTTGGGTGCAGAATAATTTGGGTGCAGGGGATCCACACTTCCACTTGCACTTCCAGTGTCCAAGTGGCTGTCACTTGTCACCACAACACATAGGGCTTTTTCTGGGGTGACTTTTTCTGGGAGCCCTTTTCCTGGGAGAGATTCTTCTGGGAAACCTTTTTCTGGGGAGATGTCTTTATGGGGTGGTTTTTTCTGGGAGAGATTTTTCTGGGAGGGATTTTTCTGTGGTGACTTTTCCTGGGAGCCCTTTCTGGGAGAGATTTTTCTAGGAGCTCTTTCTCTGGGAGAGATTTTTCTGGGGTGCCTTTCTCTGGGAGACCTTTTTTTTGGGAGACTTTTTTTCTGGGACCCCTTTCTCTGGGAGAGATTTTTCTGGGAGCCCTTTCTCTGTGAGACTTTTTTCTGGGGTGACTATTTTTTCTGGAAGACATTTCTCTGGGAGAGATTTTTCTGGGGTTACTTTTTCTGGGGTGGCTTTTCCTGGAAGCCCTTTCTCTGGGAGAGATTTTTCTGAGAAACCTTTTTCTGGAAGACTTTTTTTCTGGGAGCCCTTTCTCTGTGAGACCTTTTTCTGGGGTGACTTTCTCTGGGAGACCTTTTTTTGGGAGAGATTTTTCTGGGAGACATTTCTCTGGGAGAGATTTTTCTGAGATGGCTTTTTCTGGGGTGACTTTCTCTGGGAGACATTTCTCTGGGAGCCTTTTTTCTGGGAGAGATTCCTCTAGGAGACCTTTTTCTGGGGTGGCTTTTTCTGGCAGCCCTTTCTCTGGGAGAGATTTTTCTGGGAGCCCTTTCTCTGTGAGACCTTTTTCTGGGGTGACTTTCTCTGGGAGACCTTTTTTTGGGAGACTTTTTTGTCTGGAAGACATTTTTCTAGACCTTTTTCTGGGAGCCCTTTCTGTGGGAGCGATTTTTCTGAGAGAGATTTTTCTGGGAGATGTTTCTCTGGGCGAGATTTTTCTGGGGTGACTTTCTCTGGGAGCCCTTTCTTCTGGGAGCTTGGGGTGTTTTCTCCTCTTTCTGCTGAGGAATCCAGTCTGGTGACTCCATGGAATTCTGAGTCTCCTCTTTCTCCTCCGGCCGCGTCACCCTCGTGACGCACGCGGGGCTGGGAAACCCGCTGGGTTCCTGGGCTGTGACAGCCACACAATCCCCCCTCAGTCCTGCCCTGGGCCCTGCTCCCTCCCTGCTGCTCCCCCCGGGATGAATCAGGGCCATTCACGGGGGATCAGGGGTTCAGGGCCCGGCGTGACGTCCGTGGCAGCGCTGACACACGGCGGGGTCGTGTCCCGCTGCTGCTGAAATGTCACAGCCAGGCATGTCCTGCCCTGCTGCTGCTGGGACATCTCTGTGGGCCAGGAGAGCTTTGTCCAGCCCTGCCTGNTGCTGTGACATGGCTCTGGAGCTTTGTCCAGCCCTGGCTGCTCTGGGAAGCTGTGACATGGCTGTGGAGCAGGAGAGCTCTGTTCCAGCCCTGCTGCTGGGACATGGCTCTGGAGCTCTGTTCCAGCCCTGGCTGCTTTGGGAAGCAAAGGTGAGGAAGAGGATGGAGCTTCATCCTCAGCTTTGTCTTTCAGAGCTGGGAAGTGGCACAAGCTGCCAGCAGTTGGGCTCATGGGCACTCATATCCTAAATTTTTTTTGTAAGGGAAATCCCCAGAGATTTAAGGGCTGTTGGCAGGTTGATGAGTTGTGTGGGGGTTAATCCTGGGCCATTAACCCCCAGGATTAACTTGTGGGCTCCATGAGGGCTGGGAATGCTCCCAGAGCACAGGGAATGCTCCCAGAGCACAGGGAATGCTCCCAGGGGCACAGGGAATGCTCCCAGGAGCAGAGGGAATGCTCCCAGAGCAGAGGGAATGCTCCCAGGAGCAGAGGGAATGCTCCCAGGAGCAGAGGGAATGTTCTCAGAGCACAGGGAATGCTCCCAGGAGCAGAGGGAATGCTCCCAGAGCACAGGGAATGCTTCCAGAGCACAGGGAATGCTCCCAGGAGCACAGGGAATGTTCCCAGGAGCAGAGGGAATGTTCCCAGGAGCAGTGGGAATGCTCCCAGGGGCACAGGGAATGCTCCCAGGGGCAGAGGGAATGTTCCCAGGAGCAGAGGGAATGCTCCCAGGAGCAGAGGGAATGCTCCCAGGAGCAGAGGGAATGCTCCCAGGAGCAGAGGGAATGCTCCCAGGAGCAGAGGGAATGCTCCCAGGAGCAGAGGGAATGCTCCCAGGAGCACAGGGAATGTTCTCAGAGCACAGGGAATGTTCCCAGAGCACAGGGAATGCTCCCAGAGCACAGGGAATGCTCCCAGGGGCACAGGGAATGTTCCCAGAGCACAGGGAATGCTCCCAGGAGCACAGGGAATGCTCCCAGAGCAGAGGGAATGTTCCCAGAGCAGAGGGAATGCTCCCAGAGCAGAGGGAATGCTCCCAGAGCAGAGGGAATGTTCCCAGAGCACAGGGAATGCTCCCAGAGCACAGGGAATGCTCCCAGGGGCAGAGGGAATGCTCCCAGGAACACGGAGATCCCTCCCAGGAGCACAGGGATGACCCTTGTACTGACACAGGAGAACTGTTCCAGAGGGCTCCTGCTGATGACAGAGCCTGGATTAACCCCCAAATTCCTGATTGCTGCCCCCAGGCAGTGAGGCAGCTCTGCCTTTCTAGGCTGAGCTTTATTTAGAGCAGGAGTTGGGCTCGTTTTGGGGCACAGCCTTGCATGGACAGCTGAGGTGTTTTTGGAATCTCAGCCGAGCTCTGGCTTCCTTTAGGCCTTGGATTGGGATCTCTTGGAGCATCTTCATCCCCCTCTTCCTCACGTGCAATCCAGTGATTCCCTTGGCCATCACTCCTTCTAAAAATAAAGGGAGTGGAGTGCTGCATTTTACTGTGTCACCCCCTCACTGCCCCCAGTGCCTCATCTTTGACTTCATAAAATGTTTTTTAAAGTTCTTCAAACCAAACCCGGTGCCCAGACCCCCAAACACCCCCTGCTTCTGTTTCCCACTCCCCTCCCAGGTGAATTCCCACAGGAAAAAGGGGATTTTCAGCAGCCTGCCACCTCCATATCCAAGTGTTTCCTCAGCTGCAGCAGCTGCTGTTTACTGGGAGGAGAAAATATGGGAAGCAAATGTTGATGGGGAGTGTGAAGCACGTGCCTCGTGCTCAGGGCAGGGCTGGGGGACCAATAACCATAATATAGGTTATTCCCAGTGTTCTCTGTTTTATGGATTTGCACAGCCTCAGAGTGGGGGTTTTGGTTATTCCTGGTGTTTTCTGTCATGGATTTGCACAGGTTGTTGGTTATTCCCAGTGTTTTCCATGTCATGGATTTGCAGAGGTGGTTGGTTATCCCCAGTGTTTTCTGTCATGGATTTGCACAGGTTGTTGGTAATTCCCAGTGTTTTCCATGTTATGGATTTGCCCAGCCTTAAAGTGGAGTTGTTGGTTCTTCCCAGTTTTTTCTGTGTCATGGATTTGCACAGCCTCAGGGTGAGGTTGTTGGTCATTCCCAGTATTTTCCTGTTTTATGGATTTGCATGGCCACAGAGTGGGGGTTTTGGTTATTCCTGGTGTTTTCTGTTATGGATTTGCAGAGGTTGTTGGTTATTCCTGGT
Source organism: Trochalopteron elliotii (assembly GCA_024734555.1). NCBI lineage: Eukaryota > Metazoa > Chordata > Aves > Passeriformes > Leiothrichidae > Trochalopteron > Trochalopteron elliotii. The sequence goes on from JANPWX010000379.1 coordinate 8,766, forward strand.
GTTTTCTGTTATGGAATTGCAGAGGTTGTTGGTTATTCCCTGTATTTTCCTGTTTTATGGATTTGCACAGCCTCAGAGTGGGGGTTTTGGTTATTCCTGGTGTTTTCCATGTCATGGATTTGCAGAGGTTGTTGGTTATTCCCAGTGTTTTCCATATTTTGGAGCCATGTGATGCAAACACATCCCCAGGCTCTGTTTTCTTCCCTCTGAAAACCAATATTGATATTTTTTTGGAACCCCAACGTGGCCAATGGCAACATTCCCCCTTCCCTGCAGGTTTCAGTGATACTGGGATGGGGAGATGAGCACGGGATAAAATTCACTGGGATGAAGCAAGCAGATACCAGAGCAGTGAGAGAGGCTCCCAAACACCTCCCTGTCACCTGCAGCACCTGAGCAAAGGTGCTTTGCACATCCCAAAGTTTTTATTGTGGTGAAACTGGAGCACCAGCCGGGCATTTCCCAGGGTGGAGCAGCTGGGAAGAGCCACCTGCCACCTCCCCTGCCACCATCACAAGCCTTGGAGTGGTTATTCCAAGTTAATTCTTCATTTTTCCACCTGTTTTGTCCAGGTAGCTCCAAGCCAGCGCTCTGGTTGAGCCACAACGGTGTTTCACAACCGTGCTTAAAATGGATATTTTTGTAGCATAGTCAGGGCCTAAAACAGCCCTGCAAAATTCTGCTCGCCCACGCACCTGGCGTGAGTAATTTTCTTTTGATGGGTGAGTAAAATATCATTTTTTTTAATATTTTTTTTTTCCATGCTCCTCTTGGAATGGGTGGGAGAGAGGATTCTGACATTATTATTTTTGATTTGCTTAACACTGACACCACGCCTGGCTCAGTGCAGGGTGCAGAGCGACCCGCTCCCAGCAGCTCATCCCTCCACTGCCAAACTTCAGGAAGGTGCCTTGTTTTTTTTTTTCCCCCTGGCCTGACCTAAAATCCAGAAAATTGATGTTTACACCTCTTTTTTTTTTGCCTATTTTTTTTTTTTTTACACTTCTTTCCCTTCTCCCCCGCTGCAGCAGCTCGCCCTTGGGTGCCTTTAAAACCTCCAAGTTTCCAGGGATGGGGCTTGAAATCCAGGTGGGAGAACTCACCTGCAGCACAGACACATTCAATCCCAAGGGATCCCATCCCTGCATCCCTCCCATCCCCACCCTGTGACCTCCCCTCTCATCTCCACCAGGAGAGCACCCAAACGGGGATTTGGCGCAGAGTCTCCCTCGACAGAAGCTGTTTGTGATCCGTTGGAATAATTTTTTTTTTGCCTTTTTTTTTAATAATTTTTTTTTTTTTTTTTGCCTCGGCGCCGTGTTTGGAGCTGTTGCCATGAGTTCCTGGGAGAGGGGGGAGAGGGGTGGGATGGTTCCCGTGGTTTCCATGGACACGCCGGGAGCACAGCGAGGAGAAATCCGGGAGATTCGTGCCTAACCTGAGCCTGCCCTCCTGCCTGCCTCACCTGGGCACGGCTGGGATCCCCTCCTGGCTGAGGATTTTGCACTTTTTTGGGTGTTTTTAGGCATGTCCAGGTTGGATTTTGGTGTGCANNTGATTTATTTTTTTTTTTGTCTGCACAGAGGGCCAGGTGTAAAGGGATGGGTTTGCAGACTCCTTCATCATCCCACATGCCAAAATCCTTGGGGAAAACCAGGCTCGGAGGGTCGGGGTCATCCCGGCAGCGCGGGAGGCTGGGTGTCATCCTCCTGCCTGCAGGCACAGAGAGGTTTCTTTCCGGTGAAGGAATTGAGATTTTTGGTGGAAATTCAAAGAGTGAGAAGCTCTGGCAGGGATCCAGGCTATGCTGGCGCTTGGGGTTTCGATGAGAGAGAGAGAGAGAAAGGGAAGAAAAAAAAACCAACCCTGAAACTTTCCACGGGAAGCGGGCACTTCCCACAAAACATGGGTTTAGTCGGTGGTCTGGCAGTGGTACCAGTAAAAACCGGTTTTGGCCACCAGTTCATACCAAAGTGGGACCTGCAGGTCCCCTGCAAATGCCACTCGTGCCCACCTGGGGCAGGAATATTGAATTCAGAGGCTCAGGGTCACTTTTCCCAAATGAATTAACATCCAGACTGCCCCAGCCTCTGCTGTCCATCCTTCTTCCCTCCCTTCCCAATCCCTGCCTGGCAGCTCAGCATCCCCAGGGGCAGCGTTTTAGCAGCTGTGGGTGAAAATATTTGGTGTTTATCCCTTGCTTATCTGCCAAAGGTCTTCTGGGGCCTGATTAGGGGTGGCAAAGCCACGTTCAGCTGGGATGAGCTGGGAAATAGGATCACATCCCACAGGGAATTTACCCCTTGGGCACGCTCTGAGCTCCATCCCTCGCTCCCCACGGCAGGGGGTGATGCCAAGGTTTGATGTCCACGCTGGGAAAGGACCATTCCTCCCTAATTTAGGAAGGATTGAGTGATTCCTGCTGGCAATTCCTGCTGTGCCTCCGTTCCAGGGGACTGAGGGGAGTGGGAGCTCCATGTTTTAAGGCTGCAGCTCCCCACAGACCTCATCGAGCTGTATCCCCCCCCACCCTTTGCTGGGAATTTTGTTTCCAACTTTCCTGTGCATCCAGAGGAGAATTCACTGCTTTGGTTGTGTGTGTGTGTGGCCCTGCGTTTGCACATAGAAAAGCCAAGTAAATAGACGAGCTTGCTGGGGGAAAACTTCAGAGAAAAATCAGCCACAGCTTCTCCCACCTTCCCCTCCCTGGGGTTCCTGAGCATCCCCGAGTAGAGCTCGCAGGATTCTCTCCACCCACACTTTTTTTTTTAAAAAAAAAAAAAAAATTATTTTTTTTCTTTCCCCTTTACTTTAAGCTCTTCCCACCCTCTCTCCTTGCAATGTTTCACCCTCCTCCTGAACCCCCGCTGCTTTTCCCAAACTGCAGGTGCCCTCGGAGGGGAGGGGAGGGGGCTGAGAGGGGCCGGGCTGTTCCCCCCGCCCAAAGCCCCGCGGGGTGGGAACGCTCCGGCTGTGACTCAGCGCACTCGGCTCTTCAGGAAAACGGGATTTCAAGGGATTTCACACCCCAAACACAACCCCAGCTTTCTCTCGCTCAGCAGAATCGAGACATCAGGGGAAAAAAAAAAATTAAAAAAAAAAAAAAAACACCAAAAAAACCGCAGCGATTCTGGTTTTTCTTTGGTGTTTATAGAGCCAGGCTCAGATTTGGGAGATCCGTGCCACGCTGGGAATTGGTGGCAGGGATGGATATGGATCCACCTCCCCCCCAAGTTTATTTGTGTTATCCCCATCATGCGTTTTCTAACCATAAAAAACCCTCTTTAATTTTGAAGCAAATGGATGTGATGTTGCTGTGGCAGCTGCACTTTGTCCCCCCACAATTTTTGCAGGCAGGGACACAACTCCCAAAGGGATGAAAATTCGGTGCCAGCAGCAGTTTTGGGGCGTGGGGTTTGAATCCATTTGGTTTAAAAGCTCCAATAAAATCCATACCTTTCATCTTTTTTTTTTTCTTCTTCTTTCTTTCTTTCCTGCTCATCCATCTTTCTCCCCTCCCAACCCTCCCAGAGAATCATATTAAAAGGCAGTGATTTCGAAACCGGGAAAATTATGTAAAATTGTAAAATAGAACCAAAAAAAAAAAATCAAAAAAAAACCCCCAATAATTGAGGAACAGACCTGACTTGCACAGGGTTATTTTTTTTATAGGTTTTACTGAGACAGACATAATTACCAAGTGGCATCACGATGCTGATAGAGATATTTACTGCTGCATGGGGGATTTGCAGCGCTCCGCTGACTTCCCTTTGTTTCTGGGAGGGAAAAAAAGGGGATTTTTGAGGAAAAAAAGGGGATTTTTGGGGAAAAAAAAGGGATTTTTGGGGTTCCTCACCCTCCGTGGTGGGGTGAGGATGGGGAATGGGATGGGATAGGACCCCCTGTGCTCCCTCCGCCTTCCCTTCCCAGCTCTGATACCCAACCAGTGCTGATTCATGGCTTTTCCTACCCCACATCCCTCTTGTTACCAGAATTCCCCGGATTTTACATTTTTCCAGTGGAGAGCACCACTTTGGGATGTTCTCTGTACCCTCCAGAGAGGCAGTTCATGCACAGTTAATGCTTTAATCACCTTTTTAAATTATTTTTTCCCACTAAGAACCAGCCTGGCTCCAGCTCCCTGCTTGTTCCCGCTCTGCCAGAGAGTGACAAACTGGTTTTAACTGGGATAACACTCCCCTGAGTAAAATCCTCTTCATTTTTTTTTTTTATCCTTTCACCACCAAGTTGATGCCATCACTTCCAAAAACGTCAAGTGACAGCACCTGGCTGTGGATGGCAGGCAGGAGGTGCCTCATTTTTGGGTTATATTTGTCCCACGGAGGAAAACACAAAGGAAAAAGAAAAATCCGTATATTTTTGTTTTCTTCCTGTAAAGCACCACACCCCCAGTTATTGACAGGGAAATTATACAGCAGAGTGGTGTTTGTTTATAAAAGAAGGGTGATTCACGCTGCCACAGGAGCTGGAAAGGGTTAAACCCAAAATTACACCGGGAGCCATAAACAGGAAATTCTCCCCCCCAAAAAAAAAAATTAAATTTAAACCTGGTGACTCAGGTTGGCTCCAGAGCTGCTCAGGGAAGGTCACAGGGGGTGCAGCCCTGGATTATTCCCGGTGGGTAATTACAGCCTTGCTTTGAAAACAAGGGGAAAAGTGGGAAGAGCAAAGTTTGGAGTTTGGATAATCTGAGTTTTTTCCTTCATCCCGCCCCTTCTCCCATTGCAAACTCTTTCTCCTGTTGCACACAGTTGGATTTTACAGCAGGTTACGCTGATAAAAGCTGATAAAAATATTTCCTGGGGGTGTCCAGCTGTTGGATGGAGCAGTGCTGGGGGCTTGGATGTGGAGCTGATGGGAGGGAAATGGAAAACCAGCAGTGGGAAAAGCCTGACTGGGAGGCAGCAGCCAGCACAGCCCCAAAAATCCATGTTTTTATCTCAAGTTCTGTGTAGCAGCAGGAGAATTTAGATGCTCCTCCAAATTCTCAGGAAGGGACTCAGACACTTTCCCAGGAGCTCCTGGAGCAGATTTGGGATGGGATGGAAGGGGATGAAGCTGAGCTGTAGGTGAAACATCTCTGGTAAAAAAAAAAAAACACTTTAATGTCATTATGACCTCAATTTTTTCCATTTATTTAAAACCTCACAACCCAGAAAACACTGGGAGATTTTGGTTGAGATGCTTTAACCAAGCAGCACCTCTTTAACTTAATTAAATCCATTGACAACAGCAGTTGAATTCCTGGATTTTCATTATACTGATAGGTGAAAGAAATCCAATTATTTTTAGGCCGCCTGCATGGCTGCTCCCAGCTGACCCAGCCACCTTACATATGTTGTGTAATTTATTTAGAGTACTCTTCACATTCAGGTAACCCAGATTTTCCTGGGAATTAGGGATTTTAAGAATGAAGGCTGTGCTGGCAGGTGAGCTGCTCCTCCAGCTGTTGGAGCAGAGGAATCCTTTGAAGCAGCTCGCAGCTCCAGACACCGGGTTGTTACTTTTTTTTTTTTTTTTAATATCCTCTTTCTAAATATTTACAGGCTTTGTTTGGGTTTATTTTTTTTGTTTTGTTGTTTTTTTTTTTTAGTATTATTTTATCCTCCCCGGCAGATTTGGTTTTAAACAGAGCGGGTTCTTCAGCTGCTTGTGGAGCATCCTTGCCTTGATTTGGGAAGGAGGGGAGGAGGGAAGGAAAGGAAGGAGGGAGGGAAGGAAAGGAAGGAGGGAAGGAAAGGAGGGAAGGGAAGGAAGGAAAGGAAGGAGGGAGGGAAGGAAAGGAGGGAAGGAGGGAGGAAAGGAGGGAGGGAAGGAAAGGAAGGAGGGAGGGAAGGGAAGGAAAGGAAGGAAGGAGGGAAGGAGGGAGGGAAGGAAAGGAGGGAAGGAAAGGAAGGAGGGAGGGAAGGGAAGGAAAGGAGGGAAGGAAAGGAAGGAAGGAGGAAAGTAAGGAAGGAGGGAAGGGGAGGGAGGGCTCAGAAGAATCAAAGGGACCCACAAGGACCATCCAGTCCAGCTCCAGGCCCTGCACAGACACCCCAAAATCCCACCCCTGGGGGTGTTGTCCAAACCTTCCTGCAGCTCTGGCAGCCTCAGGGCTGTGCCCATTCCCTGGGAGAGCTGTCCCAGTGTTTATTCCAGCCTTTGGGGGGAAGAATCTTTCCCTAAAATCCAACTTGACCCTCCCTTGGTGCAGCTCCAGCCGTTCCCTGGGTCCTGTCCCTGTCACAGAGCAGAGATCAGAGGAAGGAAGATGTGGAATGCTGAGAAGTCTCCCCACAGCCTCTCCCACCCTCTGTGGGGTGCACAGTGCCTGGAATGAGGAGCTGCCCCCCCGGGACAACCCCCAAACCCACCCCCAGCCCCGTCCCCTCGGCATCATCGCCGCTCACACATTCCCCTCCTCATCCCCTTTCTCCTCTCTCTTTTCCAGGATCCCGTTCAAGATCGGGCAGCCCAAGAAACAGATTGTACCCAAGACAGTGAGTAAACCAGTTCCCCCTTTTTAGCTCCAGCCTCGGATCATGTGGCTGATGAGTCAAGCCGGCACTTTGACTCGTCCCATTTTGCAGCGTGTGGGAGGGAGCTGGAGCGGCAGAACCTGTTGCCGCGTGTGACCAGCGCTCGGCTCCTCGTGCGAGGAGCGAGGGGGAGCCCCATCCAGGCAGAATTATTTTGGTTTGGGGATCTGTTGAAATCATAATTTTATTTTTTTTTTTTTATTTGGGGGGGAGGGGTGTATGTGTGTGTTTGTGTGTGTGTGTGTGGGGTAGGGGGAAAAGAGCTCTCTTGGTCTGGCACAGTTTTCCTCGGAGATGGCTGAACGGGTTTGCTTCCTTCCTTCCTTCCTTCCTTCTTTCAGCAATGGCTTGTTTGTTCATCCTTTCGGAGCAGATGGAGGAGGAGGAGTGGTTCAGATCGCTGAATATAACTGTTTCCAAAGAAAGGCTTATAAGCTGAGATGCTTAGTGCTCGGGCGTGAATTAATTTGTGCTGCACAGCATTTGCTTTAAAAGCAAATTAAAAAAGCATTTTGTATTCCCGTGGATTTGAGGCTCCTACCCCAAGTGCTGCTGCTTGCAGCTGGCTGTGGTATTTTCCCTTCTTAAGCAGCTTGGCTCCGCATTTGTCCCGTGCCAAAAAAACCCAAAAAAAAGCTGTGGAACCTCCCAGGAGCTGGCCCTGAAAACTCACCTGGACACCTGCTGTAAAAATGGAGCCCTGAGAGGCAGAGTGGGGCAAAGCTTGTCCCTCTAACAGCGTTGGTGACCTAATCCCTTGCACAGACTGACATCCCTGATCCTTCCTCTCCGGGACACTCAGCTAATTCCACAGGATGCGTGGGCACCCGCCTTTGTGGGGCAGTTTCTCCTTGGGACATGACATTTTCCCTGGAGGCAGAGGGCTAATCCCACCACTCCCTTCAAGGCTTGATTGTCATGTTTTATTTTAAAGGATTTGGTGGTTTGTCTGCTTGCCGTGGAGCAGCAATTTTCTGTAACAGCTCCAAACTGTCAGTACAGAATTTCAGCCAGGCAGGCGACGAAGACAAGGACTGGTAAAATTCCTCGGTGGTTTTTCTGTGTTCTCAGCTGCCCTTTTCCAGAGGCTGGTGATCCACCAGCCAAGGTGCTTCTGCCTGGGATCCCTCAGGTGAGGCAGCCCAGCCTCAGCTCTTCACACCTCTCCCAGCTTGTGTCAGGAGCCCCCACATTCCTTGCTCCACCACATTTTTCCTTTCCCAGTGCTCCCAACGCCGAGGTCCTTCCAGGCTGGGGCAAGAACCAACTGCTCTGCAGCTCTGGGTGTCTTGGCCAGCTCTGCTGGGCATCTCCAGCTCACCCATTCTCACATCCCAGTTGAATATATTCAATTTCCTTGCTGGTTTTCTTCCCCTCCTGCTGCGTTTGCTGTTGGGAGAGGTTTTTCTCCCCTAAAATCAGCCATCCCTGAGCTCAGGCTCCCTGCAGATGAGCGGTGGCACCTTTGAGATCTTCCCCAGAGCTGCTGGAATGTGCTGTTCTGAAGCAGTTGGCAGCCTTTGCTTATATATACATGTGTGTGTATTAAATAGAACAGCTCAGAATATCCGGCAGGCAGAGGTTCATTCAGCACCCAGAGCCTTTCCAGCCCTTTTTCCTTTTCCTTCCTTCCTTCCTCAGCTCCCCAGGAACAGGATTTTGTGTCAACAAAGCTGGAAACTGATTTCTGAAAGGCTTCCACTCGCCCTGGGATGATGATAATGATGATGATGATGATGATGATGATGATGATGATGATGATGATGATGATGATGATGATGATGATGGTGGTGGTGGTGGTGGTGTTGCTCTCCAGGCACCAGATACAGGGGAAGCAGAAAACAGGAAGCCCAAAACCTTTGGAACTTTGAAGAGTGCAGCTCTTCAAAGCAGAACAAACAGCAGGAAACCACAGATATCCCCCGGGATCAGGCATTCCATGCCGTGGTGTGGAAGGGATGGGGTTGCTTTGAGCTGCAGGCCCCCAAATTTACCTCCCAGTTGCAGGCTGAGAGGCTCCATCTGTGCAGGCGTTGGGGAACAGCAGCAGCAGCAGCAGCCAAGGGCTGGGATATTCCAGATGTTGGGCTCCAGAGCCCGCTGCAGGAAGTGGGAAGGTGTGGCATCTCCAGGGCTGCATCCCAAGCCCCATCGGAAGGGAAGTGGTTGTGGGGAGAGGATCTCCCACTCACAGAGACTGGACCACAAAAGAGGATGGTGAGGGGGAAGGATTAAAAAAAAAAAATAAAAAAAATCCAGCATTTGTTAGGATGTAACTTTGGCTCTCCATGAGGCCTGGGACTGGAGTGGGGAGAGGGGGGTGGCTTTGCTGAGAGGCTCAGTGAGCCAGAGAAGCTTTTTTGTTGTCTCAATGCTGGGGCTGGTGTCAGATCTAGGCCAGGAGTAAGTCCTGAAAAGCAATTTGCCTGGGCTGCCGAGGAATTAGTCATGACTCCCTGTGCCCACTCGCTTGTGATCCTTTGGAGAAGGGCACGGTGTCAGCCACAGTTTAGCTCTTGAGGGAGAAGGAAAACCCCGGTTGAAAATATCAGCTGGTGAACTGAGGTGATCTCCCCCTCCCCAGACGTGGCTGTGCTTTGTTTCCACCTTAACCTGGGCAAATCCAATTCCAGACAGCATAATCTCTCCCCTCCTCTTCCCTGAAAAGAGCAGCTGTCACCGGGCTCTGGGAGCCTGGTGGGAGGATCTAATGCTCAGAGAAGGGACCTGCTGTCAGCAGGGCCACGGGCCCACAGCCCAATTAAACTAATGCCCAGTGATAGGAGTTAAACCTGTTAGAATTATATCTCTCCATGTTTATTGCTCAGCCACGAAGCCTCTTATGGCAGAGATGTTCTTCCCTCCCTCGGGACAGCTCCTCTCCCAGCAGAGGCTGCGCTGCCATTGGAGCTGTCTCGTCTCCCCAGCTCTTCTGCAGCTCCAGCTGAAGTTCACCTGTGTCCCCCCGAGGTTGTTCCCTGCCCTTCACTGGGGTTGGGATGATCCAAGCAGGCAGGAGCTGGGGAGCAGAGCCAGCCCTGCGTGGCCGCGGGGCGCTCGGGATGGGGCCAGCGAGGTTTTATCCTGTCTCTCCCTCCCTGCTTCCCTCCTTCCCTCCTTCCCTGCTTCCCCTGGCCTGGGCTGACTCAGACCACTCGCCCTCCTCCTCCTCCTCGCTGGCCTGAGTCAGCTTGGCAGGGAGTGGAGACCTGAAGCTGCCAAACCTCCCTTCCTTGACTCATCCCAGCAGCTCTGCCTTCCCCAGGGATGTCGGGCGGACGGAGGAGCTCCGTGAGCAGCAGGATTCCACTGCAGCACCTTTCCACTGGGCTCCACCAGCCAGCTGGAAATCCCAAAACAATGGAGGGAATGTCGTGGGAACGGTGGGGTGAATTCAAGTGATGCCAGTTAAATCGTTTTTGCTCGTTTTTCGCTCTCTTCCTTCCATCTTTTCTGGCCAGACTGGTCTCTGCAGTTGGGAGGTGCCTCCTTTTTTCCCTTTGCCACTTTTCTGGGAAGTTTTCTTGCAGGATGGAGATGTGGAGATCTTGCTGGGTGGAGTCTGTGACATTCCAGATCCACCTGCACTCTGCAGCTCTGGCTCAATGTTCACCCGCGGGACTTACCTTGAACTTCTTCATGGGGTGGCAAAAGCTCAGCAGAAATTCCATCTTAGAACAGAATTCATGGCCTCATTCTATGGGTGTCTTTTTTTTTGGAGAAGAGGGAGAAGGAAACACACATTTCCCTCTTTTTCCCAAGATCCACAAAGAGGCTGAGACCACTGGAAGATGCAGAAATCAGCTCCAGGAAAAAAAACATGAACCCCAGGGGGATAGGAAGGCTCCTGACAGTCCCTTATTTCCATCTCTTTGTAGTGTTGGCTTCAATCTTGCTCCATTGCCTCATCACCACGGTGGTGGTGATGATGATCCTGCCCTTCAAGCAGGAGGGATCTGATCACAGGTGGGAGGCCCAGTGTTTGCAAACAAAAAAAAAAAAACTGGGTGAAGGAGAGAACGTTGTTTTATTTCAAAGCTTTCCAGAGCTCGTCGTGATGTAGATTTAAATAAAAACCCCGAGACGAGTGATTTTTGCATTACCCAGCCCCTGTGCCTGGAAGAAAAAAAAAAAAAAAAGGTTCAATACAGAGAGCACGGTTTGATTTGGAGTTTTCAGAAAGAGGCTGAGGAGCAGTGGGATTATTTTAATAATACGGAAACTTCCCTTCAGGATATTGTAATTTTCTTGCCTGTACTTCTTGTTCTCGTTACTCTTAACGTGATAATCCTCTCCACAGCCTCTGTCGGCTGCATGTGACCGTGGATAGCTACTGGGAGTGGGAATTACTGTGTGCTCTGCAAAACGTTCCCTGCTTGTCCTCCTTGCAGGGCTCTGCCTGTGACTCTGCTGGGTGGGAGCACGTGAGAGGAGCTTTTCCCTCTCCCAGAGCTCCTGTTTTTGTGGGATATCCAGGCTCCAGCCATGGCTGGGAGGCTCAGTGAGCTCGCAGACTGTGGGGACTGGGAGCCAGTTGCTGCCTGTGGGCGTGAAAAATAAGAGCAATCCATGGGCAGCTGTCTCAGAGATGGGGCTGGGGATGTGAGTCAGGCTGGGCAGCTGAAGTGTCTCTGTGTGGAGTCACCTCGATCCCGTGTGGATCCTGATCCGGCTCTGGGATGGGGGTTTGGGGGGAGCTCATGAGGTTTGGGGGGTTCGCAGCACCCAGAGGGTCACAGGGTGGGGAGGTTTTGCCTTTATGGAATGAATCCTAAAATCCCATGGTGGTTTGGGTGGGAAGGGAGCTTTAAATTCATCTTGCTCCACCCCCTGCCATGGAGGAAAGGAACACTTTTCACTATCCCAGGTTGCTCCAACCTGGCCTTGGGCACTTCCAGGGATCCAGGGACACCCATAGCTTCTCTGGGAATTCCATCCCAGCCCCTCACCACCCTCACAGCCAGGAATTCTTTCCTAAAATCCCATCTAACCCTGTCCTCTGGCAGTGGGAAGCCATTCCCTGTGTCCTGTCCTTCCATCCTCTGTCCCCAGTCCCTCTCCAGCTCTCCTGGAGCCCCTTTAGGCCCTGGAAGCTGCTCCGTATCCGTTAAGCAACGACGCCTTTTGCTTATTGCACAGAAACAGGCAAATCCGACAGCAAAAAAGGCACAGAAACCCTGAATATTTGCAGGTATTCCACAGCCAAACCCTCCAGCTTTTGGAGGAATCAGTTGCTGAGCAGATCCTCCTAAACACGGAGAGAGAACGATGAGGGAACGACACCCCCAGCCTTTCAAAGGAGGAGGGGGAACATATTTTTTGAGTCGTGCCCGACCCTGTGCGGTTTGCAACCAAAACAATTCACACCTAAGGCCTATAAATAAAGTGCCAATACTCCCTGGATGTTTTAGCAGCCGGAACAGGCACGGGGATGGAGGGTGAGTTTTTTACTATGTGCTGGTTACCTGACCTGCAGGGCGCCAGCTGCCGCGGATTTCTGCGGCTCCCCGAACGCCAGGCACAAGTCGTGTGAGCTGCCCCCACACACTGCTCCGTGTCTGTTCTCTCCAGAGCCCAATTTTAGCAGCACGAAAAGGGAGCTGGAGCTCCAGGGAGGGTTTTTTGGAGCTTGGGGGGGGAAGGAGGAGGGGAGAGAGCCCAGCTCGCATCCCCCGGATGGTGGGAGCGGATGGTGCGGACAGCTGAGTGCTGGGATGGGGCTGGAATGTGGCTGGTCACTGCCTGAGCTCAGATCAGGCTGCTGGAGTTCAAGTGCAGCCCAAAAAGAGGTATAAAATAGGAGATTTTAAGAAAACCAAGCTCCATCTTTAACCTCCACCCCCCGCCCAAGCTTTTAACAGCGATTCTGCTTGAAAAGCAAACGTCCCCATTAAACATGGTGGTGCAGCATCAAGGCTGGGATTGAAATCCCTGGGCCAGCAGGAGGAATTGGAACAACAAACCTTTGGATCCTTCTAGTCCTGGCTGCTCCCAGCACTCTGCATTTCCTTAATAGCACAGGAGCTTGACAACACAACTGAACCCAGCGCTGATCCCATGACAACAAACGCGCACGGATTTACTCTTGGCTGGTCAATTGAAATCCATTTTGCTTCTCTGGTTGACGAGGTGTGGAATGAATGTTTTAAGTGTGTTAAAACAGTCAGCATGGAAAGAAAGTTCCTTAAAATATCTCCTATCACTGGAGGTTTTGCTTGCCAGCTAGCAAGTAGGAGGGAGCAGGCACTGAGGTAGCATGGGGAGAAGGCTGGGCTGGAGCTCTGAGCTTGGATCACAGGGTTCCCCTCCCTTTTGGAGGTGTCACAGTTCACTGGGATTGTGCTCCAGCCCAAGAATTACATGGGAAGGAGCTGTTGTAGGGGTAGGGAGTGTATGGAGGGGGTGAATAATGCAGAGATGGGAGGGCTCACTGGTGGTTTGGGGGGGAATTTCACCATCCTGTTGAGGATGAGGAAGGAGGAAACAGCCAGACCCACCTCGGGGTCCTTAACGGGGCTGGAGGAGAAGCAGCTCCCCTCAGTTTTGGGGAGAGAACACGAGCTCGTCCCGCAGCACTGAGCCATGCTAGGATGTGACCTTCCTGCTTTCACAGCATTCCCATTTATCCCATCAGCTCCCAATCCATGTGCTGGAGCACATCCTTGGCTCAAGCTGAACATGTTTGGTGCTGGCTCCAAGAGTCTGGAGCTCAAAAACCCCAAGACTTCCTTTACTTTTGAGCTGTAACTCCCATTAAAGCTGCAGCTTGTGCTGGGCTCAGCTCAGCATTTCCCAGGGACAGCTTTCCCTGCACACTCCAGGCTGCCCTGCAGTCCTCTGGAGCTGATTTCCATCTCTTCTTTCCACAGGTGGAGAGAGACTTTGAAAGGGAATATGGGAAGCTGCAGCAGTGAGTATCAACCACACTGGTCGGACAGGACCGGCCGCGTGCTTCCCTCCTTTCATTGCATCTTCCCAGGGAATTTTAGCCAGGGATGCTCTTCCCAGTGAGCAAATCCCTCTCTGCCCTGTAATTTCCAATTCTTCAGGGTTTCTCTCAGTGTTCAAAGGTGTCCCTCAGAAGTATTTCCAGTGGGGTTGCAGATTCTGGCAGCTTTTTTTTCAAAAAAAAGTGTAAAATTGCCAGAAAACTGTGGGGTCCCCAAAGAGCCCAGCACTTCAGAGGACCAGGAGTGGCTTTGCCATCCTGCCTTGTGTCACAGGAGCTCACAGGGATCATCTGGAAGCATTTGGCTTCACCATTTGTGCGAAGTGTGAGAACTTTCGGGAAATATGTGAGCTATGAATAAGAGATCACCCACTTGAAAAGGTTAAAAACCATCTGAAAACAACCCGAAAAGGGTTGAGCTGCACTGAACTTCATCGAGCCTTGCCTGGATATTTTTAACTCCCACCAGAAGCCAGCATATTCAGCCCGTAAATGATTTGTTGCACGTATGATACACTTGGGCTCCTTTCTTTCCAAGATTCCGACTTTGCCTTCTTTCTCCCCATCTTTCAGATTGGAAGATCAGACCAAAAAACTTCAGAAGGATATGAAGAAAAGCACAGATGCAGATTTGGGTAAGTGACTGGAGGATACATAGACTGTGAACTTGGCCACAGAGAGATGAAGTGACTTTTCTCCAGATCACATGAGTAATGTGTGACAAGTCTGGAAAACAAATCCAGAGCTCAGTCCCACTCAGTTTGCTTAGTTACAAGGCCATCTGCGAGAGGGCTGCGAGCAGCAGCTCAGCCCAGGGAACACAGGGAGTGCTGTGGGCTCAGTCCCTGTCTCCTCAGCCCTGTGGCCTTGGACAAGTCCCTTTCTTTTCTCTGCCTCAATTTCTGCCACTGAAAAAAAACCCTGGAGTCGTTATTCCAGGTTTCAGATTATCCAGCTGAGCCTATTGTGCCAGCAGTGCTTTTTCCACCTCCTTCAGTCCTCCTTTCACCTCCTTCTCTGGAGCCCCAGGAAGGTGGGATGAGTCTGGGGGGTCTGCAGGGCACAGCTGGACACAGCTGGCCGTGTTCCCCGTGGGAAATGCTGACCTGGCAGCTCTCCTTTGGGAATAACCCAGCTCATTCCCTCGGTGGCTGCTTGTTTTGGCTTCCCCTGGTGGCAGTGGGCGATGGAGGAAGCAATAAACAGCTCTGCCTGCACGTTTGGGGTGACATCTGCCCTCACAGGTGTCCCAGCTCCCTTCACATCCCTCTGGCTGGAATCTGCTGTGCCCACAGAGGGATCCAGTGCAGGGGGACTGGGAGCTGGATTTGTTGGATCCTGGTTACTGAGCATAACAAGGAACCTGCAGCAAAGAGCTGTTCCAAACCCAGATGGTTTTTCCCAGCGTGTGGTTTGGAGCAGTCCCTGCTTGTCCCCCACAGCTCCTGAGCCAAGGCAGAGGCACCAGCACAAACAGGTGTGGGCTGCACTGGGCCAGCTCTCATCCCCTGGGATCGGGGTCACAGCAGGGCAGGGCAGTGGGAAGGAGGCAAATTTGGGGCTTTCCATCATCCAGCCTCTCACCTCTGTGTGTGTGTGTGTGTGGATATTGCCTGACACAAACACAGATCTGGCCTTTTCCCGTGCTCTCCCACCCTTCCCAGCTTAGAGAGAGGAGTGGGAAAAGCACCAGACACCCAGGACACTTTTCCAGGGTGAAAACTGCCCTTTCCAAGGATTCTGGTCATTGTCAGGGATCCTTGGTAAGTTTTTCCTTGTTAAGGATTCCCCTCCCCTCCCTTGCAGTGGGCGTTGTTTATATGGAGCATTTCAAGTCCCAGAGGAGCTGTGGGAGGACTTTCTTTTTCCGTTCTGTTACATGGCAGAGTCACAAATGAGCCTTGGCCAGAGCCAGGAAGATCTGATTTCTCATTTAAAGGCTTGAAATGATGAGTGGAGGGAGAGGTACTGCACACAGCCTGCTGAGGGAGGGCTGAAGGAAAAGGAGGTGGATCAGATCAATCCCTGAGGATGGCTCTCCTCACCTGGCAGTGCCAATTCCCAACATCCAGCCCCCAAATCTGGTGAGGATGGCAGCGTTTTGTCCTCCTGCCTCATTCCTCCAGGCTCTGGGGGTTGGTTCTTCCCTGCCTGCAAACACTCCCTGGCAAAGTGGGACTGGTGGCTCGAGTCTCCACCTTCTTCCCAAAAAGCTCAGCTCAGAAGGAGAGCGATTCCTGTGCAGGGAAATATCCCAGTGAGGCTCTTCCACTGCCCTGCCAGCAAACAGGGAATGGGGTGTTAGCAACACTCTCTGTCCCGTGGCTGGAGATCACTCACCCCCTTCCCCACCCTCTTCCCAAACAAAATAGGGTCTTGTGGAGCAGGGGGATGTTCTTTAATTGGAGGTAAAAGCTCTTCTTTGGAACGAGGTGCAGGTAACCCATGGGATTCCCATGGCTCAGGTTTGCTCTCTGGCTTTTCTGGACTCTAAAAATCTGAAATTCCCTTAATTGGAGCTACATCTCACATGTTTAATGAGCAGAAGAGCAGTGCAGACCCTCCTGAAGGCCACCCTGAGAGACAGGCAGTCCTTTCTCCTCCTCCTCCTTCTCCCTCTCCTCCTTCTCCTTCTCCTTCTCCTTCTCCTTCTCCTTCTCCTTCTCCTTCTCCTTCTCCTTCTCCTTCTTCCCCTTCTTCCCCTTCTTCCCCTTCTCTCTCCTCTCCTCCCTGCCCTGGCACTCTCAGACCCCACTTTTTTCAGCTCTCTGCAGGTGATGTCAGTGATGCAGAGGAAATTCCTGACCCAAATTCCCCCTGGACATGCCCAAACCTCCCCCAATTCCCAACCTCCCAGCGTGACCCTGCCACTCCCTCCCTGCAGTTCCCTTCCCATCCTTTTCCTGTCAAGGAAGAACTTCATTTTCCCTTCCAGCCCAAGGAGCTCTGCCATTCTTAACTCCATCCCGTTCTGGCACAAATCCCTCCTCAGATGTGGTCACACATATGGATTATATCCCATCTGTTTAAAGGTTTAAATGCCTAAAGCCTTAATGTTTGGATAATAGATGGATACGGTAGCTTTGTTATTCCTGAGCGAGAGGCTCGTTCTGCACTGAGCTCCCCAGCTCTGCAGCTTCTGAGCTCTCTCTGTTATAATTGTGTGTAACCTTTAAATCAGAATGGTTAACCCCTTGGTTTATGATCTTAAGCCCCATTATTCAGATGATTTTAAGTTTTAATATCTAAAGGGAGTCTTTTCCAAAGCTCCTCCACAGCACGGCTCAAGCATCTGGCTTTGTGATCTCTGACTGGAATAACTTCCAGCACTGAGGAAAAAGGAACATTTTTTTTTAGTACCTCTGGCTTTTTTTTTTTTCTTTTTAGTCTATTTTATCCCTGTTTATATTTACGCTTTCCTTTTTATTAGTCTTTTTTTCCATTCTGTACCTTCCCTGATTTCTCACTCATTTGTGTAGTGGTTCTGTCATTGAATTTTCCCTTTGCTGACCAAGTGTTTGGATAAAGAGGGACGTGCCTGATGGAAAACAAACGGAATGCTCAGTCAGAGCATGACCTGGTGCTTCTGGATTTCTTGGTGACACTCCCAAGGCCTGTAGGGACTTCATATCCCCCCTGGCTCGCTCTCCACAGGCACAAAATTCAGACTTACTGAGGGGAAAATGCTTAACTTGTGTCCCTGCTCTTTGTGTTTGGAGAGGGAAAGAGAAACCTCATCTCCCAGCCCTGTCAGTCTGGTCCTTTCCCACTAAATCCACTTCAAATACTTGTTTTTTTTTGTAAAGCCATTTGAAAGACTTAATGGACTGTGATTTTTTCTCGTCGTGGAAGAGCTATAGTGAGGCTGAGAGTGACACTTAATAGTCTGTCGAGAGAAGATGTATAAAAACCCCCATCTCTGGTATTTTTTTTTTTCAAAGAGAACAGTGCTTTTGTTAGTCTGGGATTATTTCTGGCAGCATCACAAGCTTCACATTGGAGTGGTTCAGATTAACTTATATAAAAACACTTCTCTGGGTGTTTACATGAATGAATTGGTGCCTTTTCCTTGCTTTTCTCTCAGCCACCAGCGAGCATCTCCCTGGAAGGTTGTGCTGAACCTCTCCTGGCTGGCTCAGCTCCCTGATTTTTTTTTTTTGCCTGGCAGTGGGAAATGTGACCCTCTCTGGTTTCTTTTCCATCAGCCATGTCCAAGTCTGCTGTGAAGATCTCCTCAGACCTGCTGTCCAACCCCCTGTGTGAGCAGGAGCCTTCGTTCCTCGAGATGGTCACGGCCTTCGACACGGCCATGAAGAGGATGGACTCCTTCAACCAGGAGAAGGTGGAATGGCTTTGGCTGGAGAATGGGGCTGCTGGGAGAGTCATGGGATCATGGAATGGTGGGAGGGTCGTGGAATTGTGGAATGGTTGGGGTTGGGAGGGATTTGAACCCATCCCATTCCACCCCCTGCCATGGGCAGGGACACCTCTCACTGTCCCAGGTTATCCCAACCTGGCCTTGGGCAGTGCCAGGGATCCAGGGACAGCCACAGCTCCTCTGGGAATTCCATCCCAGCCCCTCCCCACCCTCCCAGCCAGGAATTCCTTCCCAAAATCCCATCTATTCCTGCCCTCTGGCAGTGGGAATCCATTCCCTGTGTTGTCCTGTCACTCTCTGCCTTGTCCAGACTCCTTGTGTCTCACCTCTTTCTGTTTTATCATCCTCTCTGAGACTTTTCCCACAAGAGTTTCTCAAGTCTCAATCTTCTGGCTGGGATTTCAGCTCCCAATGGGAGAAATTCCCTCTCTTTTGGTCGTGGTTGTGCTCAGAATCCCTCCCCATCCCCTGGTGGGCTCCCTACAAACCCATCCTTGTGCAAATGGGATTTTCCAGCAATTCTGACATGCAGTCCCCCCTTTTTTGCTTTCCACAGGTGAATCAGATCCAAAAGACAGTCATAGAGCCTTTGAAAAAGTGAGTACCAACCATCATCTCGTGGGCTTTGTCCTCATCCTGAGCTTTAGGGGTGTGGACCCTGGAGAGAGGCTGGAAATTCAGCCATTGCACAGAGGGACAATCCTGCCCTGGTCCTGCTGGCCACACTGGTTTTGGTGCCTTAATTAATAATAATTTTAACCTTTTTGGCCACTTGGATCTACCTGTAGCATAAAGAACTCCTGAGATATAAAATCATGGAGCATCCTGGGCTGGAAGGGACCCCCAAAAAATGAATAATTCAACTTTCTCTCTGTTTATGTGTTGGTTTTTACCAACTCTTCGCTCCAGCAAAGGAACAAAACCAGCTGGAGATCATCCAGAGGGGGTCAGAAATTGCCTATTTGAGCAAAAGTTTCTTTCATTTGGAAATTTTCCTAAATAAAAAAGGAGAAAGTGGAAGTTCCTGCATGTTTATAAATAATATTTCCATGCAAAGAAGGAGGAGAGGTTGCAGAGACTTTGTAGCCAGAGGGGTTGGAAACGAGGGGAAAACACCCAAATCCCACAATTTTGTCACATCTGGCCTGCAAAATTTCCACCTTTTCCAGGGTCACAGGCTGTACCCCCAAACCTTTCAGGATAACTTCAGTTCTCTCTCAAATACCCCCTTAAATCCCGAGATTTGCTGTTTTGTTACAGGAGCAGAGCCAGCGAGCAAAAATAAAATGAAATTACTTTAATATGACAGTAAGTGTTGCAAATTGCTGAATAACAATTTCAGTTTAGGTTTGACACACAGAGGGGTTGTCGTGGTTTAGGTTTTTGGGATTTTTTGGGTTTTTTTTCCCCCCTGAAGTTGTTGTTTCTGCCCAAATCTGAAAGTAAAATCTCATGGATCACTTAACACCTGAGGTTACAGCATGTTCCTGTCTGGGGGATGTTTGGTGACTCAAGTTTTACCTTGGTCCTCTATCCACCACTAGAAATTCCTGCTTATTTAAGGAGAAAAAAAAATAAGAAGAAAGAAAGAAAGAAAAAGGAAAAAAAAATAATCTCAGCCTTTTGCTGTGGAATTGTGTTGCTTATTATCTAGATTGTCCTCATGAAAGATACATTAACTTTTTCTTCCAGCATTCTGTTAAAATTGGAAGAACTTGTGTTTCTGAGATATTCTGGGTGGGTTGGTTTTTTTTTGGTTTTTTTTTTTTTTTTTCCACTCAGCTTGTGTTAGTTGGTGAAATGAAAGACAATCCCTTCCCCTGCAAACCTGCCTTGGGTTTGAAACCCTGGTGGTGAATTCAGGACAATAAAACCATTTCCATTTGCCCATGGGAGATGCTCCGAGGGCTGTTCTCCAATTTTGGGAACAGGAACCTGCTCCAAGTCAAAGGGATGGTACCAGGCAGGGTGACCAGGACATTCCCATGGCCAAACCTCTCCAATTTTAGGGAGAGCAGGGAGGAAGAGGCTCCAGGGAGACTTCAGAGTACTAAAGGGGCTCCAGGAGGGCTGGAGAGGGACTTTGGACAAGGGATGGAGGGACAGGGCAGAATGGTTTCCCGACTGGAAAAGGGGAGGTTTGGGTGGGATTTTGGGAAGGAATTCCTGTCTGTGAGGGTGGTGAGGGGCTGGGATTGATTTCCCTGAGGATTCCCCATTTCTGGAAATGTCCAAGGCGAGTTTGGAGCAACCTGGGACAGTGGAAGGGGATGGATCTGGATGATCCTTCAGATCCCACCCAGCCCATTCCATGTTTCCCTGACTCAGGACTCTCTGTTATCTGCCCAGTCCTCAGTTCAACACCAGGGTGTTTACTCTGACCTCCTGGCTGCTTTCCAGCCTCAGCAATTCTCTCCAACTTCCCAAATTTCCATTGGCCTAGAAGATGAGGGCTTTTTTTCCCCTTTTCCTGCCCTTTGGCACCTGCAAAGCTTCACCCTGTGTGCCTTTAACCAGCTTATGCTTCGTGCTGGGGAAACTTCATCCCCTCTCTGAGAACAAAAATGCTCTCTTCCCTTCCCTCCTTTCTCCTTTTGTAGGTGCATCCCTGGCCAGGAACATTTCTGAGGAGCCCAAGGGTCCATTTTGAGGCTAATGAGATGCAGGAGAGAAATGCAGAGCTTGCACCTCCCTCCCCTTGTCCTGCTGGCAGATAAACCCCAGTGCTGGTTCTGGCAGAAAAGTTCCAGATTAATGAAAGCTGCCTTGAGGAGCCCTTCTTATTTCCAGTTAGGTTTTTCCAGCTCTCCCAAGCCTCTCCCAACTTTGCTCTGACCTAGAAAAAAAAAAAAAAAAAGAGGCTTTTTAATTTTTTTTTTTCTCCAACAGCTGCACTGTATTACATCTTCACTGGTGGTCTTTTAGAGTTTATTAGCCAAAGAAACAGATAAGTATAATCCAGACAATTATCATTAGTGGTAATATATTGTAATCAGAGGCACATGGGCAGTAAAATCTCTATTCAGTTGTCCAGGGATTGGAGTTTCCAGGCAAATATTGGGGAATTTGTTAAACCATGTTGAAAAAGAGCAGTAGTAGATTTAGTGAGGGGGGGTGGAGGCTTGTATTGTTTCAATCCTTCTGCTTCTGGGCTCGTAGGGTTATTCACAATTTGGCTTTTTGAGCCCCAAAGAACCCTTTGGCTGGGAATGACTCATTTATTTTCAGGGAAAGAGCAAAACTCCAGTGAGAATATTGCATTTTTCAGGGGATGGGTTGGGCGAGGAGCTGGGCAGGAGGGATGGGCTCCTCTTTGGAAGCTGCCTGTAGAATCTCACACCAGAGCAGCAGATTTGGGGCAAAAGGAGACAAAAGCTGCTCTGGGCTTTGCTCTCCCAGTTCTTCCCAGTCAAGGCAGGGTCAGGGATTGGGGCTGGAGTCTTAATGTTCCATATTGTGTGTCTGTATTTAAGGAAGGAAGCAGCTTAAAGGAGCCAGGTGGTTTGGAAATCCACAGGATTTAGGGCCTTTCACGTTGGGAGCCGATTTCCAGGGCCACAGGTCTCAATTTAACTGGCTCTGTCTGACCCTCTCAGAGCAAGGAGGTGGCCTGGTCACCTTGGCTTGGTGCCATTCCCTTGGAACATTGTCCTGCTCACAAATCCAGAGAGGTTTTGGCCATGGGAATGTCATGGTCACCTTGAATTGGTGCCATTCCCTTGGAGCATGTTCCTGTTCCCAAAACTGGAGAGGTTTTGGCCATGGGGATGTCCTGGTTACCCTGTCATGGTACAATCCCTTTGATTTGGAGCAGGTTCCTGTTCCCAAAATTGGAGAGGTTTGGCATTGGGAATGTCCTGGTCACTCTGGCAGAGGATCACCCCACTGGAACATTGTCCTTGCCCCGAAACTGGAGAGGTTTTGGCACTGGGAATGTCCTGGTCACCCTGTCATGATACCAACCCTTTGATTTGGAGCATGTTCCTTCTCCCAAAATTGGAGAGGTTTGGCCATAAGAATGTCCTGGTCACCCTGGCACAGGATCACCCCACTGGAGCATTATTCTTGCCCCAAAATTGGAGAGGTTTGGCATTGGGAATGTCACAGTCATCCTGGCATAGTGCAATCCCTTTGATTTGAGGTATTTTCCTGCTCCCAAAATTGGAAAATTGGCCATGGGGATGTCCTGGTCACCCTGGCACAGGATCACCCCACTGGAGCATTATTCTTGTCCCAGAATTGGAGAGGTGTGGCATTGGGAATGCCCTGGTCACCCTGGCACAGGATCACCCCACTGGAGCATTGTCCTTGTCCCAAAATTGGAGATGTTTTTCCCATAGGAATGTCCTGATCACTCTGTCTTGGTACAATCCCTTTGATTTGGGGCAGGTTCCTGTTCCCAAAATTGGAGAGGTTTTGGCCACAGGGGTGTCCTGGTCACCCTGGCTTTGGCAGGGGTGACACAGAGGGTGCTGCCACCGAGGTGCCACCACTCAGAGGTTGGTGTCAGACCTGTGGGACATCCCAGAGGTGCAATCCAGGAGCAGTGAGGGAGAAATTCCATCAGAGCCGCGTGTCACCAACATCTGCCGGCGACACAACCGGGAGGGAGATCCCTCACTCCACCTCCCTCCCACCACCCCACCATTCCCAGAGTCCCTCCAGCTGCCAGGAAAAGGCAGCCAAAGCTGGCCAGGAGCAGCTCCAGGGGTGCAGAGGACAGGAAGAAGGAAAAGCAGCTTTCATGTCCTTAACGAGCCCCTAATGAGGATTTGGAGCAGCCACATGGCTGCCTAATCCTCCACACTGCTTCCTCGTCCTGGCCTCTCCATTCCTGCACCTTTTCCCTCCAGGAGGAAGGGTTGGGTTTAATTTCCCCCTTCCTGGTGGGTGGATGGGCCCCCACGGATGTGTGGGCACGAGCTGAGGAATGGCAGGAATCCCTCTCCATGCTCCAGCTTCTCCTGAGCCATCCTGGTGTCTCTCCAAACTTCCCCTCACCTCATCCACCATCGCTGTCTTTGGCATCTGATGCTTCCCAGCTCTGGTGTTCCTTTTTCTTTACCTGTCCATCACCAGCTGTAGATCTTGCCCACTTCCTTTTGGTTTCTTATCCAAGATCTCATCCCAAAAAATAATGCCCTAGGGAAGAGCCACAGGTCCAGCTCACCAGGCTGCCTGTGAGGGTCTTTGAGATGCTTGAAAACAAGGAGAATTAAAGGTTTTACCATTATTTTTTATCCTGTGCCAAAGCTCCAGCACCCCTTTCCCACTAAAAACGGGGCCTGGAGGAAGCAGTGGGATGAGGATTTGGGATGGAGAGGGTGAGAAGACAGAAAGGTGACAGAACATTCTCCCTCCTCGAGCATCCCCACCATCCCCAGGGCTTCCCAGCAGAGAGATGGGAAGGAATTTCCAATTTCCCAGCCCCACATTTGTCAGCTGGGCTGAGTAACAGACTGATGTGGCAGCACTGGGAATCCTGGGGCACTTTTATCTCCCGTGGCAGCGTCTGTCCAACCCCATCCTTTAATTAGGGGGAGCTGAAGGGAGGCTGGCGTGGAGACCAGGTGGGAACACGATTTAGAATGCAGGGAACGGGCTGATTTAGATGTTTTTTCCAAGGATAACCTGTCATCCTGTGAGGAGTTCACCGACAGGTTCCCCCTCTCTCCCCCCCCACAGCCACGGGCAGAGTAATTTGTATTTTCTTTTCGTTATCCCTGCGTATCTCCCCTCACCTGCTCCTCTTAAGCTGCCTGGGCTGTAATCCCCTCTCAGCAGCCTTCCCTAAAAAGTGACAGGGAACAACAGCAGCTTATTCCTCAAGCTGCTTTCATGGCAGGGGCTCTAATACTCCCCTGTGTGCTGTTTTACCTTCACTTTGCCACCGTTCCCACCAAATTTTCTTTGGAGTCTGCTTTGATTTTCTTGGGTTTGAATTAAAAAAAGGAAGTCTTGGGTTACAGAGGGTTGGGGGGGATTTGGGAGTGGGTTTGGCTGTCAGACCCCCTCATTCCCTATGGAGGAGGATGGATTATTGATAATATTGGATTTTAGGGATATAATTTTCATGGGAAGAGTTGTCAAAGCCTGGCACAGTCTGCCCAGGAGTCACCATCCCTGGAAGTGCTCAGAAAATGTATGGATGTGGCATTTTGTGACTTAGTGGTGCTGGGTTGGTGGTTGGACTCGGTTTTAAGGTTCTTTTCCAACCTTACTGATTCCATGATTTGTTATAAACACCCTCATCAGCTCCAGGGTTTTCCTCTCACAGGGACAGGAATTGCTCCCTTGCTCCAAGTGCGTGGAATGGATGAGTGAAACACCCTGGATTTGCTTGTGAGGCTTCCCTGCTCTTTCCCCATGCCCCTGCTTCCCTGAAATTCTGTGTGGACTTGCTCAGACTCCATTTCCAAAGGGCTCTTTGGCTGCTGCTCCCCTCCCAGTTTGATCCCAGTCCCTTTGCTGCCAGGAGGGGTTGGTGCTGCTTCTCCAAAGGCTTTGGAAAACTCTTCTGATCCCTGCAGGGCTGTCGTTGGAGGGCGTGGCCGTGTCTGTGGATGGCAGAGGCTCTGCAGAGCCTTTGTGCCAGGCTCTGCACCAGGGGCATTTGTCAATAACGTGCATGAGATGGTTGTGGAGACACTGGGGGCCACGTGTGGAGTCAGGAATTCCTCGGAATAACTTGGCGCCGGCGGGGAGCTCGGCTCTCCCTCTCCCCCTGCACGGGGGGTTTGGCAGCCCTGGCACCCACCCTGGGATCGTGTTTCTGTCCACACAGGGAGAAAAACCTGGGCAGGACTTGAAACCCCCTTCTCTGTGAATCCCAGGGGAATTCAGAGCTGCTGGGCTCACAGGGAATTCAGGATTCCTGGGTTCCTTCAGCAGTCAGAGGCAGCTTTGCCTCACTCCAGAGCAGTCCAGGGAAGGTCCTTCCCTGCTTGAGCTGAGCTGAGCTGGTCCTGAGGGGAAATTAAACAGGGAGAGTGTGGGAAGAGTTCAGTGGGCACAGGGAGAGCTTGGTGGGCACAGGGAGGGCTCAGCTGGCACAGGGAGAGCTTGGCTGGCCTAAAGAGAGCTCCATGGGCACAGGGAGAGCTCAGTGGGCACAGGGAGAGCTCCTTGGGCAGAGGGAGAGCTTGGTGGGCACAGGGAGAGCTCCTTGGGCAGAGGGAGAGCTTAGTGGGCACAGGGAGAGCTCAGTGGGCACAGGGAGAGCTCCTTGGGCACAGGGAGAGCTTAGTGGGCACAGGGAGAGCTCCTTGGGCAGAGGGAGAGCTCAGTGGGCACAGGGAGAGCTTAGTGGGCACAGGGAGAGCTCCTTGGGCACAGGGAGAGCTTGGTGGGCACAGGGAGAGCTCAGTGGGCACAGGGAGAGGTCCTTGGGCACAGGGAGAGCTCAGTGGGCACAGGGAGAGCTCCTTGGGCACAGGGAGGGCTCAGCTAGCACAGGGAGAGCTTGGCTGGCCCAAGGAGAGCTCCTTGGGCACAGGGAGAGCTCAGTGGGCACAAGGAAGGCTTATCTGGAACAGGGAGAGCTCCTTGGGCACAAGGAGAGCTCAGCTGGAATAGGGAATGCTCCTTGGGCACAGGGAGAGCTCAGTGGGCACAGGGAGAGCTCCTTGGGGCATTGGTGGTGTCCAGAGAAACCACAAGTGACCCAACCCTTTGCTGCTGGAGGACAACCACACTGAGGGAACTTCCAACAGTGATAAGGGTTGGTTTTGAACTAAAAAAAGGGAGATTTAAACAAGATACTGTGAAGGATTTTTTTCCCTGTGAGGATGGGAGTGGCGGAGGTTGCCCAGAGAAGCTGGAAAACACTTCCTCACCCTTGGAAGTGCCCTCAGATGGGGCTTGAAACACCCTGGGACAATGGAAGGTGTCCCTGCCCGTGGTAGGGGGTGGAACGAGGTGATTTAAGGTCCCTTCCCACCCAAGCCAGTGTGGGATTCCACCATTCCCAGTGGCCAGGCTGGAGCTCAGGACACTGAGAGCCGGGCACGGGGAGCTGGGCCCCCCCTGCTCTCGGAAATGCAGCGTATAATCTATGCATTAAAAGTCCTTGTGAGACAGGAGCTGCTGTGCCTACACAGTTCCAGCCTCTTCAGATCCAGCCCTGTAGATATTTTTTTTTTTTTTTAAGCTCTGCCAGAGCACAGTGTCCTTCCATTACGGGCTGCGAAATTGCACCGAGTCGATACCAGGAATAAGAAAGGGGGGGAAATATATATATATATAAAAATCAAAATCGAGCCTTTTTTTTTTTTTTTTTTTCCTCCTTTTTTTTTTAAACCCAGATTTAACTTCAAAGTAAATGGAAACTGCGTCGCTGATGGTCTTGGGCTGCTTTCTCCCAGGGAAAGGGTTGGCTCTTCCCTGCAGAGTGGGATTGGGGGTGGAAGGGGCTGCGTGTGACTTTGCTGGAGTCTCGTGGCTCTCTTCAGGCAGGAGCTCTGGGAAGTGCCAGGGAAAGGCCAGGAAAACACCACTAACAGCTGGGTTTGGCTGCCAGGGGATGTCTCAGGAAGGGTTTTCCAAGATTTGCTGGATGTGGTGGCCGTGCTGAGGGCTTGGTGCACAGCAGGGAAGGGAGGATTTCACAGCTTCCAGCCTGGAATCTCCTCTGACATTTCCCATGCCTGGATATCCCCACTGTGGACGAGCAGCTCAGCTCATCCCCATGGTCTTTATTCCCCATGGTTTTTATTCCCTGCTTTAGGTGCGAGGTTTTGTGTCCTTCCCAAAACTCCCCCATCAGGGACAGAACATAAAATAAACCAGGAAAGCCTCTGGACTTTTGGGATCCTCCTTCCCATTGTTAATAATCAAGAGAAATTCCTGCAGGAGCTGCCACCTCGAGCTGCTGGCATTGTGTGTGTGCCACGTTGGGAAAGGGCATCCCGTAGTGAGGAGCCCTGGCATAAAAACATCCCTGGAAATGCTCCAGGCCTGGCTGGCGTGGGCTTGGAGCCTCCTGGGCCAGTGGAAGGTGTCCCTGCCCCAAACTGGAGAGTCCTGAAGGTCTTTTCCAACCCAAACCATTCCCTGATTCCGTGAACCCAAACCATTATCCCATTATCCCAACCCAGCCACCCCTTCCCACCCCTGCCCTCCATCTCTATTTCCCTAACCCCTCTCCTGGCAGATTTTTGGACTTTACAAAGAGGTAGGAGAGATTTTAGCAGCCCAGGAGCCTTGCCTGGAGCCTGCTACATCCAGGACATGGCTCCCATTTTAAATATAATGGGATGGTGTGGGATGGTGGCCATAAAAAGCAATGTCAGGGCAGAGCATCTGATCCGCTCCGGGCAGCTGGAGCAGCTCCCTGATGACTTTTCCAGGTTGTTCCTCATCCCCAATCTGTTGCAACAGAGGGGAAAATATCATGGGATATATATTTATATTTATATTTATATTTATATGGATTTGTTCTGTGCCAGCCTGGGGCGGGTGGGATGTGCAGGACCAGGCAGGATTGAAGGATCACATCGCCCAGGGGTGCTCCACACAAACACTCAGATACAAAATATTCCTATTTCCCCCTGGCTCCTGGCATTTGCCCTTTTGCAAACTGAGGCTCAGGGATGAAAGTTTTCCCTCAGCACCCACCAGTCCAGCCCATCAGCACCCTCCAGAGCAAGCAGAAAATGGGATTTTAATAGGGCTGGAGTGGCTGGGAACACCCGTGGTTCCGCTTGAACCGTGGATTTAGGTCACATCCAGAGCAAATGACACTCCTCAAGTGGCATTTGTGTCTTTTCTTGTTGCTAATGGCCCCCCTGGTTTGATTTATATTTCTATTTTTTTTTTTTCCAATTTTGTTCCCTCATGGAAGAAAAATCCATCGTGAGGCCGCTCAAAATTTTCACCACCAATCTCTGGTCTCAACCCCCCAAAATCCCCCTGGAATTTATGAATATTAAATTATTATCTCCAGAGGGAGCATCACCTATTTGATTTCAACCCACAGCCCTGGTATCCCCTGGGATAATTCGATTTTCTGGAATTAAGAGACAGGAGCAACGTTCCAGTTCTTGCTTTTTCCCTTTTCTGTCACATTCAAAAATATTCTCCATCAGATGTTCATGTTTCCTCAATTTGTAACACATTTTAATAATAGGAATCTTTCCCATCGCCCGGATAAATTGTTGGATGCTGTGAATCCTTCTTGGGGAGGGCTCAGGGCTCCTCTTCAGCTGGGTTTGCCACCCAAAAAGAGCAAAAATTTGCTGAAAAAAAGACTTAAAAATTAGCCACAAAAAGTGCAAAAAAATTAACCAAAAAGTGCAAAAAAATTAACCCAAAAAAAGACTTAAAAATTAACCAAAAAAAGCACAAAAAATTAACCAAAAAGAGAAAAAACCCCAAACAAATAAAAGCATAAAACTAATGAAAAGCCCCAAAAAATAATATCCAAAAAGGAAAAAAATTGTGCAAAAAATAATGCTGCCATTAATATTTATTTTGCACTCATTATTTATTTTTCCTGGACTTTTACTTCAGATTATCTACCTCTTCTTTTCTCTTTCCAACCAGGAACTGGGGAAACACCACATTAATTAAGAATATTCAGAACCCTGGCACGGTTTGGCTTGGGAAAAACCTCCCCCAGTGCCACGGCAGAGAACTTTCTGCTGGACCAGGGTGCTCCACAATTTCCTTGGGTGCTTCATCCACCCAAAATATCCCATCCTGAGCCTTTCCCATCTTTTTTTTTTCCAGGTTCAGCAGCGTTTTCCCCAGCCTGAACATGGCCGTGAAGCGCCGGGAGCAAACGCTCCAGGATTACAAACGCCTGCAATCCAAAGTGGAAAAATATGAGGAAAAAGAGAGAACTGGCCCCGTCCTGGCCAAGCTGCACCAGGTATTGAGTTGTCCCCAGAGCCACAATCCTGGCAGAATTCCTGGGAAAACTCAGGAAAAGCTTTTCCCTCCTCTCCGCCATCCGTGCCATGAATAGAACATTTTGGGAGGTTGTCTTTTATCCGTGTAAAAAAAAAATCATATTTTTTGACAGCACGACGCTGGTTGCGAGGGCTCAGTGAAGGGAAGAAGCTTTTCCAAGAGAAAATGGGAATGTTTTCCAAGAGAAAATGGAATCAGAGCCTTGGGGGAGCTCGGAGGCAGCGCTGAGGTCGAGGCACAGGGGGGTTTCCCCCCGACCTCGGTGTCTGAGCGAGCAGCTGGATGGGGAAGGGAGCAGATCAGAGCATTTCCCAGCTTTATGTTTGCCACCTGTTCCCAAAAAAAAGAATTCGCCTTGGAAAATTGCAGTAATTGGTTAACAGGAAGTTTTGCCAGATTCCTTTTTGCTCTCTCTCTCCCCGAATTTCAGCGAAATCGTGATGAGTTTGTTGGGTTTGGGTTGGTTTTATGTTTTTTTATGATCAAATCTTCCCCAGCGTTTTTTCCCCAAAATCTGTCGCTCCAGCAGCACGTGGCTTGATCCTCACAGGAACAATTGATTCTCAGAGTCAAAGAAAATGTGTTTTTCTGATGAATTCCCCCCCCCAGAAAATGAAGTTTTGTGTTAAAGAACAGCCTGAACAAAAGACACCTCTGGTTTAACAGTAAGCAGCTTATTTTGCTCAGCCTCAGCAACTGAAGCTGGGGCTAGAAAAATGAGAATTCTTTTGTCCTGGTGATTAAGCGGGGTTTAGTTATTTCATTTATTTTTTCCCCTTAATGAACTTTTGATCTAATTCCCCCCCTCCAAAAACAAAAATCTTAACCAAACACTGAGTTTAAACACCTGTGGGAGGGAGGCTTGAGCAATCCTGAACCTGGAGTATCCAGAGGGCCTGAAATTGGTGGGAAAGGGCCTCATCTCANTCCCACCAGGCTGTGGTCACTGCTTGTCCCCACAGCCAAACAAAGCACCCCGTTGTCCTGGGGTGTCCTCCAGGCCAGGAGGATCCTCATCCTAGGGGTCTGACCCCACCCTGTGTCCCCACAGGCCCGGGAGGAGCTGCGCCCAGTGAAGGAGGACTTTGAAGCCAAGAACAAGCAGCTCCTGGAGGAGATGCCCAAATTCTACAGCAGCCGCATCGACTACTTCAAACCCAGCTTCGAGTCGCTGGTCCGGGCACAGGTGAGAGACATTGTCCCTTCCTGGTTACCTGTGTTGTGTCCCAGCCCTGCCTGTACTTTATCCACTGGAATTCCATGGCTTTATCCCCCTGGGAATGCCATCTCCTTGAGTTTGGAGTCCTGAGCTCAAGGCTTGATTAGGTGTGAGGTGTTTGGCCTCATCTGAAGGGTCTCTTGTGGCTCCTGGGACATCTCCCCACCAAAGATTTGCGGGAAGAGGTGCCCTGAATAACCAACAGCTTCCATTTCCATCCTCCAGCTTCCTTCAGGAACGTGCTGCTGCTCTTCCTCCTCCTCCTCCTCCTCCTCCCCCTGCCCTTTCCCTTAGGCTACAGAGGGGCAGGGTTGAGATCTCACCAAGCTTTGAGAACCTCTGGCACCCCACACCGGGGCTCCCGGGGCGATCCAGCGGCGGCAGGAGGGCGGGACCGGGCGTTTCCCGCTCCGTGGGCGTTTCCCTGCGGCATTTTGGGGCCGGGAGGCGCCGCAGGGAGCCAGGTGCGCTGCGGGGGGAGCTGCAGCGCCGGGAGGTGCCGGGAGCACGTGTTCCATCTCACCTCCGACTTTGGTGGGGGGACGGCCCTTCTCTTCGGAGCTGCCAGCGAGTTGTCTGCAGGCTGATTCACCTACCAGATGGTGCCGATGCTCCCTGCGCCGCAGGGTGGGTGCTGGGGATGCTGTTCCTGCTGTTCCCTCAGCAATCGGGCGCGGGGCTCCCTGTTCCAGCCCGGAATAACCAGAATTCCTGGAGCTGCCACCGCAGAGTTTCGCCGGCCCTTTGACCCCCCCCTCCAGCGGGTGAGACCTTGAAACCTGAATGTTCTCTGCCCTCGCCGGGGGGGGGTTGTGATCCGTGGGTTTCCTCAGAGAGCAGCTTTGCCCTTCTGGCTTCTCCTGGCTCCGTTTGTGTCCCGATTCCCAAAGAATTTGGGGCGAGCAGGATGGTGGGATAGGTGTGCTCAGAGCACCCAGAGCAGCAGGGTGTCACTGCTTGGGGCTGTTTGTGACACTCTCCATCCATATCCCTCTTCTTCCTTGGGAATCCTCTGCTTTTCTTTCCCGTCTTATCTGCCCTGCCTCTCTTCAGGTGAGGAATTTGTTGGGAAAACCGAGTGAAATCCCGTTTTTTAACATCCAAAAAGGCAGCGTCACAACAAAAGCTGATGCATCTCCCGTAGGCTGGACTAAAGCTGGTCCCAGATGGATGCAGCTCCTCACATCCCTCCCTCCCTGCCAGCCTTCATGGGAGCTGCATCCCTCTTCTTTCCCAGCACTGGCTGCATCCTTCCACCCCCCGGGAAGGGATGCTGGGAGGAGAGCCTGGAATGTTTGTGTCGAGGCTTGAGCTCAGGCTGTGTGTGCCCCCCTGGGCTCAGGAGCACTGAGGAGCGTTTTCCCACCAAAGTGGCTGAACTAAAATGGAAAAGGGATGTGATTTGCCCAAGGTAATGAGTCAGTGATGAGCCAGGAATAGCAACCTGAGCCCTGAGTCAGCTCAGCAGCTGCTCACCTGCAGGCACCTGGCTGGGAAGGGCAGCCGGGAGCATCCCTATCCCAGGTGGGAGCTGGCATGGGAATATTGCCCAGTTTTCCCTCCCTCTGTGCCTCCCTGAGCTGATTGAGCAGCTGGGGAGGGTCGTGTTCCTCGATGGAATTTCTATTTTCAGCCTTTTCTGCAGGTACTTCTCCTTTATTGGAGTGGGATGAGGCTGGAGGTGCATCCCACAAGGAAAGGGCTGGATGGGGTGGGACTGGCAGGGTGCTGTGACTTTGGGGTTTTTTCTCCCTGGGCCAAACCCACCATCCAAAGGCAAAACCATGTAATTTTTTTAATATTTTGCCCAAAACCGTGTAATTTTCCTTATTTTTTGACCAAAACCATGTCATTTTCCTGACTTTTTGGCCTTGGAGGAAGCCGGGAGTTAAAACGAGACAAACTGTGTGACAGTGACACCATCCAGCACCACAACAAGCTGGGAAAGGACCAGCTGCCTCTTGGGGAAGGGGAAGAAGGACCCTGCTCCATGTCTCTGACCCAAGGAGACCCTCCTGAGCCTCCTCCCAGGGTGGGCAAGTTCCCATGGCATAGCCTGGCTGTGCTCCCAGGGCCGGGTGTCTCCTGACATGTCCTGAGCTCGCAGGGCTGTAACATTCAACACCAAATTCTTCTCTCCACCCACGGGCCAGGGCCAAGCCAAGGGAGGCAAATATTTCCCTGGCTTGGGGGGCTTTGAAGTGGCCACATGGAGATGAAAGGGGGGGAGAGATTTTGGAGCTGGTGTGAGGCGTGAACAGCACTTCCTTCCCGCTTTGTGCTTTTGTTCTCCAGCTGGAAAACACGAGATTCCTTTGGATTTTAATGGAATGGGGAGGGGGGAAAGATGGGGCTGGCAGGCAGGGATGGTGCTGTGGGCTGGGGGGGAGCCCAGCCCTGGGTTTGTTTTGGGTAGGGCTGCCCCCAAACAAGCCATTGTGGCCGGGATCTATAGAAAATCCACGGAACACGACGTCCCCAAACAGAATTAGTTCAGGACAGGTGGACTTGGGCCCGTTGGCTCGGGCTCAAAGGCGAGTTGGAGCTGGGATTTGATGGGATGGGGACAGAGCATATGGTATCCATAGCTGGAAAAGTACTGGGCTGGCTGGAGCAGGTAGGGCAGGGCGAGCTGGCTGCCCCCTGCTGTCACTGTCACCAGTTTGGGGTGCATCCCCTCCTTGGCTTGGCCCTCTCCTGTTGGAACAGGAGAAATCATGAGGGGGATCTGTGCCAGTGGGGTTTTTTGATGAAGCTCAGGAGATTTGGCTGGTGAGGCGCAGCAACGCCTGGATGGTGCCAGCTGGTTCTGCACTGGGATCTGCTGGGGGACAGGAGCATCCCCAGGGACACCCACCAGGCCCTGGGGACACGGGGGTCCCCAAGGACACCCACCAGGCCCTGGGGACATGGGCTGTCCCTTGGGAAGGGATTGGTGACTGCAGGATGTGGGTGGAAGAGGAGCAGCACCAAGGAGTTCACTCTGCTCTGCCCGTTCAGTCCAGTGTGGGTGCTGGGGGACAATTCTGGGGGACAATTCTGGGGGCAATCCTGGGTGACAATCCTGGGGGACAGTCCTGGGGACAGTCCTGGGGTGACAATCCTGGGGGACAATCCTGGGGACAATCCTGAGGACAATCCTGGGGTGANGTGACCCAGCAGTGGGGTTGTGGTTTCTGGGGGGCGTGCAGGGATTTTGGGGGGCCCTGCCAGCTCAGCCCCGTGTGGGGTTCGTTAGTCACTGTGTAAATGAGCATTGCTGTGACTCAGCCAGCATTGCTGCGTGGGGAGCCATGGAGCAGCCCCCAAACCCCCGGGATGGACAGGCCTGGGGAGGGGGCTTCAGGCAGCCAGAGCTGGAATGTGGGGCCTCACAATGCCCCCTCGGGCCTGCCCAAAATCAGCGTGGTTTTGAGCAGGATTAGGGGAGCTGGTCTCCATGGAGACCGTGTCTGTCTCAGCACTGGAGCTGCTGGAGCCCCTCTGGGAAATGGGGACAAGGTTGGCATTGCCCCCCCCTGGGGGGGGCAGCAATCCCCAATNGGGGTCCCACAGGCAGGTCTGGGGGTCCTGTGGTACCCAGGGGTCCCTACAGTGCAAGGGGTTCTAAGGTATCCAGAGGTTCTGCAGTTTTGGGGGTCTCAGAGGCAGCATTGGGGGGTCCCACAGCACCAGGAACAGCCCAGGCAGGGCTGGGGGTCCCACAGAGCCAGGGGGTCCCACAGGCAGCACCACAGTCCTGCAGTACCCGGGGGTCCCACAGCACCAGGGATGCTCCAGGCAGGGCTGGGGGTCCCTCAGCACGGGGGGTCCCGCAGTGCCAGCAGGTCCTGCGACACCAGGGGAGGGTCCCACAACCCCGAGGGTCTCCCAGGCAGGGCTGGAAGCCCCCCTCTCCCCGCTGGAGCCCGCTGCCCGAGCAGCCACCCCGCTGCCATCTGCCTGCGCTGACCCACGGGCTCCCGCGCCGGCAAGCGCGCTGCTCGCTGCCGGGAGATAATTGGCGGTGCTAATTAGCACGTTATTAACACACCCCTCCTCCTCCTCCTCTTCTTCGCCCGTGCTTCTCACGGGGGGCACGGCGCTGCCGGGCGTGCCCCTTTTTCCCCGAGCCCACCGAGCCCACCTCACCGCGGGCAGGGCGGCTTGGTGCCGGTGGCACCGGTGACAAAAAGGGGACAAAGGCGGCCGCGGGGAGGGCGGCGGGTGCCGGTGGCAGCCCCGCACGCACAGGGCGGGTTGGGAGGGGGCTCCCAGATGGGAAGCGAGCGGAGAAGGGCAGCGTGTTATTAAAATGTGTCGAGTTGTAATAATCCAAAGGGGGTGGTGGCATCGCCACGTGGGAGAGGAGCTATTTTAAACACCAACGCCGCGGCGAGGGGCTGCCGAGGGCACCCGCGGGAGAGGGAGGGTGTGGGATGGGGAGGAGACCCCCCTCCCATTCCCCTCCTTCCCCAATCTCCCCCCCGCCCTCGTTCTTATCCAACAGGTTGTCTACTACACGGAGATGCACAAGATTTTTGGGGACCTGACGGCGCAGATCGACCGGCCCGGGCTGAGCGACGAGCAGCGGGAGCGGGAGAACGACGCCAAGCTCAGCGAGCTCCGGGCCCTCTCCATCGTGGCTGATGATTGAGGGGATGGGGATCTCCCCCCTTCACCCCAGTTTTCATCCCAGGGATGGATTTGTGGGGCTGGAGCTGTTCTCAACACCACCCCCCCCCAAGGCTCTGCGCTCCTGGATGGTCTTTGTCGCTCCACCAATGAGTTTTGCCTTAATTTTTGGGGTGTTGGAGGAGCAGGGAAGGGAGATGGGGAGTGGGATGTGGGGTGCTGGATTTTCTCAGGTTCCAGCCTCCCTTGCCACCCTCAGAGGGTGAGACCCCCCCACTCCTGCCCCTCATTTTGTGCCTTAGGAGCCCCGTGACCCCCTCAGGGGAGGGTAAAAATCACTACAATCTCATTTTTTGAGGCACGGGGAGAAGGGTGATGCTTCCCACGGCGAGCATCCATCTCTCTTGTCCCAGGAATGGTACAAAGAGCCTGTTCCCCAGAGCCCGGGGGATGCCCAGGGTGGGGACAGGGGGACCCCAGAGCAGCAACAGGTGGGGACATCCCTAAAGGACACAACCCAAGGAGCAAACCTATGAAAAAATGGGGGGGGGGCTGCAGCCCCTCCTCGGTATTCAGGGAAGGGCCCCAGGGACTCGGTGGCTTGTCCCCAATAAAGTTTTTGGCAGCGCAGCGCGGCCGGGGCCGTGTCGGTGCCACCGCCGGGGCCGCGTCGCTGTCGCTTGTCACCGCCGGGCCGCTGTCGCCCTCTGCCGCCGCCCGGCCGCCACTGCAGGGGGGGGACACGGTTGGGGGGGGGTCACCTTGAAAGGGAAAAATTGGGATTGAACATCCCCCCACCCCGTGGAGGCGCGGGAAGGAAACGGCCTCAAAGCACGAGGAGTAGAGCTGTGCAGTAAAATATCACCAGTTCAGGCGCCTTTAAGGGTAAGGAGAGGCTGCCTGCTGTGTCCTGTCGTGAGAGGGTGCTGGGTGGGATAAGAGGTTGTAAGCCCACCCTGGTGGGGTTCTGGTGGAGCTGATGAAGGTCCCTTCTCTCTGCCCTGAGGTTCCTGCTGCTCCAGGTGAGGGCACACAGCTCCAGACATCAGGGAAAGCATCACCACCTCTTCCTGCCAGGACCTGGGTTTTGGAGACAGGGAACAGCAGTCAGGGGTGTCCTGGGGAGCCCAGCAGAAAATGGGGATGGAACCCCCCTAAAACCAAACCTTCCCTTCCCAGCTGGAGCAAAGGGGATGGAACAGAGCCCTGGGAATGCTGGTGGTTGTCCCCAGAGCAGGGACATGGCGAGGTCCCCCCCAAGAGCATCCCGTGCCAAGGCTCCTCCCCAGCTCCCAGCACGCAGAACTTCATCCCTCCCTCTCCCCCCTTGGCTGTTCCTTCCCAACCACATCACATGCCAGGCCAGGTTTAAGCAAAATAAACCCAGTTGCCACGGTTACCCAGAGCAGGGATGCTAAATATACAGAATATAGATATTTATATATATGTATTTAACTGCCACGCACGGAGCCCGTGAGCCCGAGGAAAGGAGATGCTCCCTCACGGGATCTGAGCCCTACAGACCTCAGGGTGGCCTCCCAGATCCATGGCAGTCCCTCCATGGCCTGGAGGTGTTGATTCCTCCCCGGATTCAACCCCACCTGGGCTCACCTGAACCCCCCTGGTGGCTTTGTGTGCATCACTGTCACCTTGTGTGGCACAGCAACCACCTCATCCGCAGCATCCCACCTCTCCTGCACTCTGAGTATCCACAAATCCCAGCTCCTGCTCCGTGCCATCAGCTCTTCTTGCCCTCCCAGCACTCAGGAGAGGGATTTCACCCACGGAAACTTAACCCAGGCGTTCCCAGGGATTCACTCTGTGTACTCCCCACAGTGGTTGGGGAGGAGAATTCCATCTTTTATAGTAAAAAAAGTGGATAATTACCGGGTTTTGCACCACCCACCAGCTCCCAGTGTTAATAGGGAGAGCTGGCAGGAAGGGGAATTTAACTCTACAATGTGAAACGTGCTCAGCATGGGTGTCTGAGGCACCCCTGGGTGAGGTCCCTCAGCACTCAGACCTCCAGGAGCAGAGGGAAGGGAAGCACCACTCCAGGAGGATCCGCGTGAGTGGCAGTGGGGCCATCCCAGGATGGGGAGCATTCCCTGCTGATGAGGAAATCATCTCCTTTCTCCTCCCCATGAGGGATTCCAGGTTAGCCCAGTGGTGTTGCAGCAATCCTGGCTGTCCCCAAAGCCCCCAACCCCCTCAGGACAGGTTTAACAGATGCCAGCCCACCACCAATCCCAAGGATTTTCCTCACAAATGGGATGAATTAACCCTGTCCAGGCCTGCCAACACCAGCACACATCTGGATCCACACCTTGATTTTTTTCCTTGTCGGATGCTCGGGATCTTCCCCTTGCTCCAGGTGATCCAGAGGTTCTGGGGTGGGAAAGAGAGGCTCAGACCTCCCTCCTCCTCCTCACCTGGGCCCTGAAAGGAGAATCAGCATCTCCTGGACCAGCCTCAGCATCTTCCTTGGGATCAAACACTGGGGTTCAGCCGGGGTCCCCCGGGTGAGGGGGAAGATGGAGGTGGCAAAGGGGCAGCAGGGGAGGGGAGGGGGTGCCCAGACCCCCCACCTCACACTGGGGACACCCACCCATGTCCCTTCCCCACCTCCCCGAGCCCCTCCCCATTGCTCCTCACCCCGGGGGGCTTAGGAGAGCGGGGGGGTGGGGGCATGGGAAGGGGTTTGATGCTGGAAAGGGGGGAACAAGGATAAGACACTCCAACCCCCCCCAGGTGTGCTCCAAAAACCCTTCAGCACCCCTTGATCAGGCTGTGACCCAGCCGGGGGGCACTGCCAGGGACCCCCTGCCCCCCTCCAGCCCCTGCCATGGGGATGGGCACGGCGGGGATAAGCACTCACGTTTCCCGGGAAGGAGCGGTGGGATGCAGGACCCTGCAGCTCCGAGGATGCCCCCGGAGCGTCCGGGTGGGCTCGGGAGGATCGCGGGATTCACCGCTGGGAAGGAGAAAAAAACCACCCAAGTGACGGTAGGAAATCAGCAGGAAAGGGGGGAAAGGCAGGGATGAGGGGATACCTGATGGGAGAGCACCCGGCCGGGGCTCGGGGCATCATCTTCCTCACCGGCGGCTTCCTCACCCCTCCCGCGCAGAGCTGGCGACACCACGAGGGGCTCCAAAACAGCATCGACCCCCTCCTCATCCTCCTCCTCCTCCTCTACCCCCCACACTGGGGAGGCCCCTGGAGAAAGCCGCGACGCTCCCGGGAGCATCATCCCAGTTCCGGTGGGGTCTCCCCGGCGCCCCCTCCCCACCAAACCCCCCCGCGGAGCAGCTTGAGGGGTCCGGGGGGCTCCGTGGGGAAGGACAAGCTTTACCCCCACCCCGAGGCAGCGGGACCCCTCCGGAGCCTGCCCGGGGAGGGGGCTCGGGGGAGTCCCAGGGGAGGGGGCTCAGGAGCAGCGGCAGCCGCTTGAACCGTCCGTGGGACCGGGCCCGGTGGGACAAAAGAGGCGGAAAAGCCGTCGGAAGTGATGCGGCAGTGACGTCTCCCCGCGTGACGTCACGCATGGATTAGGAGCGTGACGTCACGGCGCGACAGCAAAGCACCGCGCCAAGAGCCGCCTCTTTATCGGTGA
Organism: Trochalopteron elliotii; assembly: GCA_024734555.1. Classification (NCBI taxonomy): domain Eukaryota; kingdom Metazoa; phylum Chordata; class Aves; order Passeriformes; family Leiothrichidae; genus Trochalopteron; species Trochalopteron elliotii. The sequence continues at coordinate 46,993 of JANPWX010000379.1, forward strand.
AGTAACTTTATTGGGGGAAAGGAAATAAAAAGTGAAGGGGGTGCGCCGGGCCGGGGGCCGGCCCCGGGCGGGCGTGACGTCATAGGGTGAGGTGTGACGTAGTTCCTCCATCCAGGTGTGGCGGTGGGAGCGGGACCCAACCCCCCCCTCGTCCTACCTGCACCGGCCACCCCGCAGGGAGCGGCGGGTCAGGCGGGTGAGCAGCTCCTTCACCCGGCCCCAGTGCGAGCGGCCGTCCTGCCGGGAGAGGTGGGGTCAGCGGGGGGACCCACGGGACCACCCCCCGCCACCCCCCGGCCGTACCTTGTCCGGTGCCGGGACCCCCGCCCCGCCCTCGGAGGGGTCCAGCAGGCTGGGGGAGCTGAGCGAGTGTCCCCACATCCTCCGGCATGGCCCGGGGTCAGCTGCGGTGTGTGGGGGGACAAAGCTGGTCATGCTTGGGGGGGGGCCTGGGGGGCATCATCCTGCCATCCCGCTCATCGTGCTGCCCCCCCCCTCACCCACCCCATTTACCTGGCAGCGGTGCTGCCATTCCCCCAGCGCTCACCTGGCCGCAGGTACCGACATTCCCAAACCCCGCCCCGCTCACCTGGTGCCTGGCTGTCCGAGCAGGAGCGCGGCCGGAACCCCTCACCCCTCCACGTGCCCAAATCCTGCTTCGGAGGCTGCCGGGTGGGCTGCGGAGCACAGGTAGGGGGTGAGCTGAGACCCCCCACACCCCCTCCCCGTGCATCCCCCTCCTCCTCCCGGCCCTCACCAGCGTGGCCGGGTGGGCGCACCGCGCTCCGGCCGCCTGCTGCCGGAGGGTTCGGTTGTCCTGCTGCAGCCTCGCCAGGCGCTCCAGCATCTGGCAAACGTGCTCCAGGTAGCGCAACCCCTGCCCCGACACCGCGGCCTCGGGCGCAGCCCGGGGGTCCCGTGGGCTGCCTGGAGCCCGAGCCCCCCCCGCCGCACCCCCCGCCCCCCCCTCGGGCCCCTCCTCGGGGTCCCGCGGCGGTTCTGCCAGGTCGGCGGTGCTGGCGCTGCGCCGGCTGAGCTGTCGCGGGCAGCGCTGCCTCCTGCTCCTCTGCGCCGCCTGCAGCAGCCTCCTGCTCGCCGAGCGGCTCCTGGGGGTCCTGGGGGGCTCCTCTCCGGGGGGTTTCTCCGCCGGGAAACCGTCGAGGGAGAAGCTGCTCTCGGAGCCCAGCGGGGTGGAAGGAGAGTGCTCGTTGCTGGCCATTTCCACGCCGGAATCCTCCGATTCGAACTTGAGGAACCTCCCACCGGTCGGGGGGCTGCTGGGGGGCTGCGGTGGTGGTGGGGGTGGTCCCCGGGTGCTCATGCCCCGCGGGGGCTGCCGCGGGCTCTCCTGCAGCCGGCGGTAGACGCTGGCGGAGGTGCGCACGATGCAGCTCTCGGCCGAATCCCAGGGACCATCTGCGAGGGGGAGGAAAGAAGGGTAGGCTCAGCCTAGGGGTCTCTGGGCACGAAATTGGGTGCCCACCACCCCTCCGAGCCCCCCACAGCCGTGCCCAAGGACTCCACTCCAGAGGTTCCCTCCAGCCGGGAATTGCCCCTACAACTCCAGAGTGTTGTCGCTGCTCCCCAAAAACACGGCCCCGGCCTCCCCCATCCTCCTCTTCCTCCCAAACCGCGCTGCTGAGCTGCTGGGGGGGCACCCACGGCCCCCACCCTGACTGGGCAGGGATTTTGAGCCGGGATTTTCCTGTATCCCACCGGCAACCCAGGACACAGCACGGCTGTGGGATCCTGGATCTGGGATGGCTCCAGCGACCAGCAGCTCCTCACACTTGTCCCCACAGGATGGGGGGGCATCGCCAGCCGGGATGTGCCCCCCACCACCCAGCAGCTCCGGGTGGGATTGTGGCCCATCCATGGGAAGGTCTCGGCATTCCTTACCCGATCCCTTCCCAGCCAGGCCTCGGTGAAAGACTCAGGGAGGTGCGAGCAGAGCTTCGGCACCTCCTGCGGGGCTGCCCACCCCCCAAAAACCCCACTGGGGGACTGACATCCCCTCCAAACGCACTCACAGCAGCTGAACCTCCTCTTCCAGACGGCGCGGGAGCCACCCCACATCGCCGAGAGCCGGAGCCGAGTGCCGGGCGCGCGTCCCGGCGCTCCCTTTTAAAGCCACCCCAGCCGGCGACGGGCCCTGCATCCAGAGGCGCCTCATTACAGGACCGGTTCCCAACTGGTTCCTCGCAGCGTTTGGGATCGGCGATACTGGCTGGGCCGGTGGTTAAGGACTCCCTTCCCACCCCAGCTGGGTTGGGGTTGTTTGGGTGCCGGCTGAATCCCACCCAGTTCCAAATAACTCACTCTAGACTCCAGCGCGGGCTGAATTCACCGGCCGGGAGGGTCTCAGTGTTCCCAAATTCCTGGCCCTCCTGCAGCCACACCGCTCACCGTGCATCCCTCGGGGGCTGGAGAGGCCGAGGGGAGCCCGGGAAGTCTCAGCCAGCCGCGGGACAATCCGGCCGTTCAGTGGGATTGAATCCCAGCAATGCCGGGGAGCAGCCCGGGCCGCCCCAGCAGGATTGAATCCCAGGAATTCCGGGGGGCAGCTCCGTGGCCGCTGCCACCATCCCAGCTCCCACACGCCGCAATTCCACAGGCTCCGGGACCCCTCGTGCCGAGGAGCTGCTTCCCCCGCCACCACTGGGGGTGTCACCGCAGCCCCACCGGCGTGGGGGGCACAGGCGGGGTGGGAAGGGGCGTGGGGGGGGGGGTCCCCATAAGCTCTTCCTGGGGGTGCCCCCCTCGCATTGACACCTCCAGCTCAGCCCCCAGATGTTGCTGATGGAGGGGAGCCTCTTTAGCACAAATTGGGCGTTCCAGGGAACCCCCCAGGTTTTTTCCCAAGCACAGAAAACACAAATTGGGGTTCTGAGGAGACCAGGTTCCCCCTCCAGCACAAACACCTCAAAACAGAGATCCCTGAGGATCCCAGCATGATCCTCACCGGTTGGAGACCCCGAGGGAACCCTGAGGGAACCCCCAATAATTCAGACCAGGCGCGGGGTGTTCCCCGCAGCCCCGGGGGTCACCGACTCACCGAGGTCACCCCGGAGCGGCTGCAGTGTGAAGGCTCCGCGGCGGCGCAGCATCCTCGGGATGTACCGGGGGTAAAACCGGCCACAGGGGAGCTGGAAACGGAGCAGGGAGCACCGGGAGCAGGACAGGGAGCAGCGGGGCTGCTCCTCCGCTGCTTTATGGGGCAGGGCTGGGGGGCGGCACAGCCCCGGGGCGGGGCGGGGGTGGGGGGAGCCGCCCCCTGCCTGGGCAGCCGCTTTGCCCCCAGCCCCAGGAGGGCTCAAAGCTTTTGTGCCTCTTTTTCCCGTGTGGAGAGGGTGGGGACCATCATCATCATCATCATCATCATCCTCACTCCCTGGGTGTCATAGAGCCGTGGAATATTTGGGGTGGGAAGGGACTTTAAAGCCCATCCAGTGTCACCTCTGCCATGGACAGGGACACCTTCCCCTATCCCAAGTTGCTCCCAACCCCATCCGACCCGGCCCTGGACACTTCCAGGGATCCAAGAGCAGCCCCAGCTGCTCTGAAATGATTTATTGGGAATTCTGGATGGTGAGAGCTCCATGATGGTGCACGGGGGGTGCGCGACAAACAGCCCCCAGTGAGACCCCAGGCAGGAGGGGACGGGGGGGGTCCTGGCTCTCCTTGCTGCAGAGGGACACGGGAAGGGACAGGTCCCTCCCAGGCCGCTGATAACAGCAAAGACCAGATAACAGCCAATCTCAGATAGCAGCAAAGACCAGATGACAGCAAAGACCAGATAAGGGCAAAGCCACCTCCGTGCACGCGGGCACGGAGGGCGATAAGAGCACCTGGAGCAGGACAAAGGCCTCGGCCAACAACCCCCAATAAACCCGGACACCTCCCAGGGACGCTGGGGAGCAGGGAGGGGCCATCCAGCCCTGCGGGCAGCCCTGACCTTCCCGGGAGCAGGACAAGGACCTGTCAAGCCCTGGACCCTCACCCCGGGTGCTGGCAGGCGGGCTGAGGGGTCTGGGGGGTCCCTGTCTGTGGGTTTGGGGTAAAACCTCCCCTTCCCCCAGCCCTGGGGTCCCGGCACGGAGCAGACACGGCAGTGGAGCAAATATATATTATATTTATAGAGAATCTGGTTTAATTCTTCAAAGAATCCTTTTGCAGTCAGTGCACAAAGCAGTGCCAGCCCCCTGTCTGATACCCAAGTGCTCGAGTGACCCCCCCCCCCCCAATGTCCCCTCGGTGTCCCCCAGGCTGAGAACTCACCCAGCTCATCACACCCCCCCACAAAGGGGTGAAAATGGTCATCACATCCCCCTCAAATCCCCTCCATCCCAAACCTGGCAGTGTCCTCAGCCCCCCTCCCCAGCCCTACCGCAGCGGGGTGGGACAGCCCTGGGGACACGGTGGGTGCTGGCGGTGACACGGTGGCCGTGGCTCAGGAGCGGGGGGACACCGGGCGGGGGACGGGGCCCCCCGGGGGTCCCTGGTAGCGCAGGCGGGCGTGTTTCTCGCAGAACAGCTCGTCCCCCACCCAGAAGTGGCCGCGCATCTTGAGGCTGAGGCCGCAGTCGGCGCACGTGTAGCAGGAGGGGTGGCGGTATCGGCCGTCCTGGATCCGCACCGCCTGCGTCCTGCGGGGGTGGGGACAGCCGAGGGCGTCGCTGTGTGTCCTCAGGGTCCCCTCCCACCCAGGGTCAGCCCCATCGTGACCCTGCAGCGATGGGTCCTGCCCTGGGACCACCCCGGCCCCAACTCACACCCCAGGACCACCCCCATTTCTACCCTGAGGGAGCAATGGCAAGGATGGATCCTGCCCCGGGACCCCCAGGACTACCCCCATTTTTGCCCTAAAGGAGCAATGACAGAGATGGATCCTGCCCCGGGACCCCATCACACCCCAGGACCACCCCCATTTCTGCCCTGAGAGAGCAATGGCAAGGATGGATCGTGCCCTGCGACCCCCGCGCCCCCAGCCTCATTCCCACCCCATAACCAGCCCCATTTTAACCCCGCCGGGATCGATCCTGCCATGGGACCACCCCCGACCCCACTCACACCCCAGGACCACCCGCATTTCTGCCCTGAGGGAGCAATGGCAAGAAGAGATCCCGCCCTGCTACCCCACTCACACTCCAGGACCATTTTTGCCCTGAGGGAGCAATGGCAAGGATGAATCGCACCCTGCGACCCCCGCGCCCCCAGCCCCATTCCCACCCCACAACCAGCCCCATTTTAACCCCGCCGACATCGATCCTGCCCCGGGACCTGCCCCACCCACACCCAGGATCATTTTATCCCTGCCGGGAGCAAAGTCAGTGACAGATCCCGCCCCGGGACACCTGAGAGCAGCCCCTTTTTGGCTTTGCCAGGAGGGATGACAGGCACGGACCCAGTCCCGGGACCCCCTCCCCGGCGTCCCCAGCCCCACTCACGCGATGCTGCTCCCGCACTTCTCACAGACGTGCAGCTTCTGCACCCCGGCCACGGGTTTGCGAGCCCCGGCCGAGAGCCGGCTGGGGAACGGGGCTGCGGGACCTCCTGTGGGGGACACGAGGCCATCAGGGTCCTGTCACCCCCGTGCCAAACCCCCCACCTCCCTCCGTGCCTCCTCCTCACCTCCTTCCTCATCCTCCAGAGCCTCCTGGAGCAAGCGGAAGGTGCTGGATTGCCGCGGGGCCGCCCGCAGCTCCCGGCGCTCCTGCAGCATCTTGTAGACCTCCGAATCCTCCTCCAAACGCCTCATGGCCGGCTCCGAGCTCTGGCTGTAGGGGAGGTTTTTTTGAGGGGGGGTTTCCCAGCTCTCGGATTCCGGGATCCACCCGGCTGTAACCCCACAGCCCGTCCGCCACCTGCTCCCTCCACCCCGGGAGCTGCCCCAGCCTGCCCGGCCCTCCCACGGCCCCACCTGCCTGCAGGTGAGTTAACCCTTTCCACGGGCTCCCTCAGCACCCACGGGTGACAAACCGAGTGGGGACACGGCCCTGTCCACCCCACACAGCCCCCAGCCCGCTCCATACCTGTGGCAGGTGTTGGGAGAGGAGGAGGAGGAGGAGGAGAGGCGGCTCTCCCTGAAGGTTTCCCAGGGGTTTTGGGGAGCCCCGAGCTCCGGGGAGGGTGGGCAGGGGGGTGGAGGCACGGGAGGTCCCTGGGAGCTGTTCTGGCGGCTCAGGCGTCCTCTCTCCTGGCACGGGGGAGAAGTGATGGATGTCCTGGGGTTGGGCCCCCCAAAATGAACTGAGGGTACCCACAGGCACCCCAAAGACACCTGGACCAGGCCCAGGGGTTTTCCCCAAGCCCAGGTCTCCAGAAATGCTCCACGGGGCAGCTGCTTCTCCCTCCCACCCAGGCTGGGGTCAGTGGGCCCCAGGGCAGCCCCTCCACCCCAAAACCCAAAGCCTGAGCCCGTCCCCTCCCTTCCATCTGCTCCTGCTTAGCGAGGCCGGGGAGAGGAACCCGGGATAAGTGGAAGCCGATGTTCCTGGGAGCAGCTGCCACGCAGATGGGGATGAATCCCAGCGGGACCCCCGGGATGGGCAGAGAGACCCCCTGCCTGGACGCGGGGAGGGGGAGAGGGGCAGCGCCGAGGCTCTGTGGGGTCACGAGGGATGAGCTAAAATTAAACACGGGAGGAGCCGGGCCTTGGCCTCGTCCCTGCCGGCATCCAGCCCGGCCTGGGATGTGAGGAAGAGTGGGATGGATCCAAGGGCAGCCACCCCCTCACCACCCCCTTGAGCACAGGGATTTGGGGTGGGGGGCTTCGGGCACAGCATCCTCATGTCCCCAACCCTGTGGCGGGGGTGTCCGAGCTGGGAGGGACCCTCCTGGGCAGGGGTGGACCCTGTGGGACAGGGAGGGACCCTCCGGAGCCGGCAGCAAAGCAAACAAGGAGCCGGGGAGGAAGGAGGGAGCGGGCGGCCGGAGGAGCCAAGGGGCGGCCGGGGCTGCGGCCAAAGGGAGCTGGGAAGGGCCGCGCTCGGGGCCGCGGCGCTTCCCAATTTGGGCTTGAAAAACAAGAAAAAGAGCAAGCAAGGGAGGGAGGAATGGAGGGAGACGCCAAGCCCGGAGCCAGCGGCTGCCCGCAGGGAGGGATGGGGCAGCCGCGGATATCCTGGGACTCAGCTCGGGGGTGGAGGAGGCATCCAACCCCTCCCGGGCATCTCCATCCCACTCCCGGCTCATCCTCATCCCACTCCCGGGGTATCCCACCGCGGCAGTGCCGGGGGTGCTCCGGGTCCCTGCCCGCCCAACACCCCAGTGCTCCGGGCTGGCGGGAGCGGGGCTGAGCCTTCCCAAACTGGTTTGGCCTCCCCAGGCTGGCGCCGCTGCCAAAGAGGAGCAAAACATCCCTGGGCAGGTGCGGCGGTGCCCGCGGGGCCGGGGGCGCTGCCAGCCGGGGAGGGGACACCCCCGGCAGCCACCGCAGACGGGGACCCTGAGGGACAGCAGGGCTGGGCACTGACGTGGCCGCGGGGGTGGAGAGGGAGGGGTTTGGGGGCTCAAAGTGAAGTTTCGGGGCTCAAAGGAGGGAATTTAAAAGGAGGTGGTTTGGGGGCTCAAGGGGGAAGGTTTGGCGTTGCAAAGGGGGATAGTTTGGTGGTTTGGGGCTTAAAATGGGGATGGTTTGGGGGTTCAGAGGGGGATGGTTTGGGGGTTCAAAAGGTTTTGGTGCACAGATTTCCCCCTCCCCCCAGCTCCCTGCTCACCTGGCCGAGGCCGGGACAGGTGAACTGCTGCTCCGAGGGTTGTGAGCTGGAGTAGAGAACAGAGACATCAGGGGGGTCCCTGGCCCTCCCCAGCCCCCTCGCCCCCCATCCAGCCCCACTCACAACCTAATTCAGCCTTACCTGGCACTGCCAGGTGGGTGGGTGAGGGATGCCAGGCTGGGGTCGAGGCTNGGCACTGCCAGGTGGGTGGGTGAAGGATGCCAGGCTGGGGTCGAGGCTTCTCAGGGCCCCTTGGCTCTCACTCCACACCTTCAGCGTGTCCTGGGGAGGGGACAGTGACACCAGCAGCTGCCACCAGCCCCGGGTGGGGGCCAGGGTGTGCAGGGGCTGCCCAGGGCTTACCTGGAAGCGTGTGGCCAACCTCTCTGGGGAGGTGTCTCCGTTGGTGTGGCTGGGAGGTGACACCGGGGACCTGGGGACCAAGGGAGGGCAGTGAGATTTGGCATCTGCCCCAGGAGCACAAAACCCCCGTGGCAGGGCACGGTGTGACCCCGGGGAGCTGCAGAGAGGCAGCAGCAGGGTCCCCAACTGGGACCAGTTGGCCAGGTGAGGGCTGCCAGCGCTGCCTGGCCTCGTTAACACCCGACTCTTTAATTAGAGAGCCGGGACAGGCTCCCGCGGGGGTGGCACCGCCCCAAGAGCCACCGAGGGGAGGAAACAAGTGGTTTGGGACCCCAGCCCGAGTGCAGACACTGGTGGCACCCAGGGCCAGGTGTCCGGGCTGTCCCCAGCACTCACCTCTCCACCTCCAGCCGGAGCTGCCCCGGGCTCTGCTTGATCTTGTTCTGCGCCTCCACGTGGAGCATCTCGGCCGTGCTCTCGCCATTGATGGTGACAATGACATCCCCCGCCCGGAGGTCACCCGCGGCCGCCTTCCCGTGCTCCGTCACCTCCATGGAGAAAGGGGACGTGGGATGGACCCTGCGACCGCCCCCCGTGCAGTGCAGCATCCCCCAAGCCCTGAACCCCACCCTGCTGGGCTGCTCCCACCCACAGGGCCCTGAGAGAACAGCACCAGACCCTCTGCCAGGAGGGGACCACAGCCTTGGAAACAACACCCGGAGATTTGGCACAGCCCAGCCCAGCCCGGGGGCTGCAGGAGCACCGCCCCCCCCCGCCACCATCACCCGCCCTGGGCCGTTCTCGCCGAGCAGGATCCCTCAAGGACAGCAAACAGGATCCTCTCCCCAGAGCAGCCCGGCTTCCCCGGCCCGGGGGACACGTGGGGGCGGGGGTCCTACCTTGGAGATGGTGATGGGTTTCCCGAAATCTCTTCCCCCGGAGATGCGGAAGCCCCACGGCGCCGGGCCGGGCAGTGTCACTGTCACAGGCATGGCAGCGGTGGCTGTGGGCGGGCCAGGAGCGAGGTGTCAGCGATCCTGGGATGAGGCAGGGTGGATCCCCCTCCTCCTACCCACAGACCACCCAAAGAGGGCCTCCCTGTAACCGCTGCACCCTCAGGGTCCCCAAAGTCGGCAGCGCTTTCCTTCCGGGGAGAGGAAGCAGGTCCTTGCAGGGTGTCACCAGCCACCACCGCTTCCTCTTGTCCCCAAGGCTGGCAGCTTCCTCCCCCGGGGCCAGGGGGTCCCAGGCACCCGGAGGCACAGCTGAGACCGCCAAGGTCGTTCCCAGGAGCTGGAACAAGGCAGGAAATCAGTGACGCCTTGGCAGCAAGGCCAGCGCTGTGGCCTGGCAGAGCCCAGCCTGTGGCGTTTGGAGAGGAGGATGTGGCAGCCAGGGACGGGTCCTGCTGCTCAGCACAGCAGGCGCCGACACCCAGCAAGGACCAGCAGCCCCAGTCCTTCATCCACACTGGTAGAGGACGCTGAGGATCCCCCAGGAGTGGCACAGGGTCCCCGTGGCGCCCCGGTGAGCAGCACAGCCTTGGTTCCGATGGGATGGGTGAGAACAGAGAGCCACATCCCCTAAATCCACCCCAGATCCCGTCCCATCCATCCCAGCACGGCCTGGGGGAGCCGGGCAGCCCATCTGGAACCGGGCACCCCATCCGGCACCGGGCACCCGGTCCGCAGCCGCCGGGAATGTCAAAAATCCCAAGAGCACAAAGAGGGGCTTGAGAGGCTGCCCGGAAGAATTTCCTGGGCTGGGCTTCCAGCGCCGGGAGGAAACCCCAAACCCCAAACCCCCCTCCCCATGCCCAACCCTGCTCAGCATCCCTGGGCAGCCTGGGGGACCCCCACAGACAGCTGGGCACCGACCCCAGACCCCCCAACAGAGGCTGGGCCTCTTCTCTGGACCCTGCACCCCTTCTCTAGTCACTACACCCCACCTCTCTCTTGTGCTCCCCTTCTCCATCCCTGCCCCCCTCCTCCATCCCTGCACTCCTTCTCCAGTCCCTGTGCCTCCCCTTCATGTCCTGCCCCCCTTCTCTAGACATTGCACCCCACCTCTCTCTTCCTTCTCCATCCCTGCACTCCCTCCTCCATCCCTGCACCCCTTCTCCATCCCTGTCCCCAGCTCTGTCCTTGCTCCCCTTTTCCACCCCCTGCTCCCCTCCTCGGCCCCCCACACCCCACCTGTGTCCCCGCTCCCTCCCGGCTCTGTCCCCGCCGCACAGCGCTGTCTTTGTGCCCGCGGCGACTGGCGGTGCCGCCTGGCAGCCGCGGGGCGAGAGGCGGGGACGGGCAATGCCAGGAGGCGCGGGGACGTGGGGACACAGGGACCTGGCACTGGCGGGGATCTGGGGACTTGGGG
>JANPWX010000380.1:0-86621 GCA_024734555.1 Trochalopteron elliotii
TCACGGCCTGGGGCCGGCGGGGCCACAAGCGCAGGTGTCCCAGCGGGGCACGTTCGGGATTCTCCTCCCGGCGGTGAAACCCTCCTGGCCTGCGTGGTCCTTGGGAGGCCGGGTCCTGCTGTCCTGCAGGAATCGGTGCCGGCCTGAGCCAGCGCAGCGGGGCTTTGGTGCTCAGAGGCTGCCCTGCTGTTGTTAGCCGTGGAGATCGCTCCGAGGTGCGCCTGAAATAACTCCTGCTGCTCCCGGGAATGCATGTGAACGTAGAAGAGCTGTATCCTGCTAAAGGAGATAGCAGAGCATAAGAATGGAAACAAACCGAGCGAATGCACAATGTTCAGCTGGCCTCTGGTTCTTTCCAGCTGTGGCTTCTCTGACCGTATGTAGTCGTGCTAATTTTGGGGTCCATTTTTCTCCTCATCCTATGAAAACTTTTAGCATTGGAAATGCATCCTTTGGGAAATTGCTGTTGTAGCTCAATGACTTGTTACCTGAAAGAAGAGCTTCCTTTAGTTGGTCTGAACCAAGTCCCTACAAACTTAACTTTGTGACTTGCAAAGTCTCTGTTACTTTCTTTATCCCTAGCAGTGAAGCACTGTGATTATGTATAAAATAAGCTGTTGGAATAGGTACATGAGGGAGGGTACCTAAGTACGTGAATGTGTGATGTTCAGTACTCAGTTGGAAATGTTAGCATTGAAAGTATTTTTTATAAGGGATGTTAAAGTTAGATTATAAAGCTGCGTGTCTTTTCCCTCAAAAAATCATGGGAGTCATTGAGTGTTGCGTGTTGCTGTTCAGAGCATCACAGACTAGTTTGGGTTGGAAGGGACCTTAGAGATCATCCAGTTCCAACCCCTGCCTCTAGACCCCGTTGTTCCAAGCCTCCTCTGGCCTGGCCTTGAACACTGATGAGTTTTCATTCAAGCACTTATTTATGTAAGTCCAATCTTTTATGATCATAATATTCAAAAACACAAGGTGGACTTGTTTTTTTACTTTACAGTTTGACCTGTAGATAAAAATACGGTGTTCCCATATTTTAAAAAGAAGTGAAAGATAATTTTTTTCAACTCCTTTAGGGAAGATTTAAATCAGCAAAAACAGCTGCATTAACAAACAGATCATTTAAGGACACAAAACTACAAGAGGGAATAGACATCAGTTCCATTGGATACAGTTGGTGTTTGGTAGTTAGAAATATAAATTTGAGATACATTTCTTACTCAGCAGTCTTCTTCCTTTAAAATGTGTGCCAATGTCTATAAGCAGAGGTGACTTGTGAATTTTGAAGTTCATATATAAACCAAGGTGAGCTGTAGTAATTCCTGCTTTCTGGAGGACTAATTTAATTTGTTTTCTAAGAATTAAGACTTAGTTTCACATGTTCATGCTGGTAGCCATCAGTGCTGCCAAAAGGAGCAACCAAAAGAAGTTATTTATTTGGGTAGGTTCCTTAGCTTGGTTCATGCTGTGTGGCCTTACAAAGAGTTATGCTGTCTATGGTAACTGGTGGGAGATAAGTGGACTGGCTGATTTACACTCCTAAAAGTAAGCTGCTGCAAAAAATTTAAGTTAGAATGCACCTTTATTTTCCAAGACTGCTCCTGATTTATGATTTTATTGTCCTGTTAATTTAACCTTGATTTCTCCTAGGGATGTTAGATTTGTCTAGCTCAGCTACCCGACGTGTAACCATAAAGTGAATACTGAAATACCAGATGAAATCTGTAAAATATGTAGGTGCAAACCCTCTGTTTTCTCCTGAATTCCAGACCTTTGGGATTTTTTAAAACCTTATGTATGGGTATTTTGTTATGTTCTTACTTAATTTTCTTTGGAAAAAGCTCTCTGTGGAAAAAGTATTTTCATTGTGGTCTTAAATACGACATGTTTGGAAAATTATTTTGAAAGTGGCCAAAAATAAATTACATTTTAATTGCTCTCATGCTGTACTTTCTGCTGATTTCTGGATTTCTTAATACTTTGAACAAAATTTCACTGTTAATTATTGAAATCCACTATTGTGTCTGATGATCTCTTCCTTTTTCAGTGAGCACTGAAGAATTATATGCTATCAGACTGTATTAAAAAAAAATGTAACTACCCAACTGCACTCACTTAAGGTTTCAAAAGTATCACAGTGCAAAGAAAGTTTGTGGATGCAGTTACACGCTTTAAGATTTAGAAATGTTCATAAGAGAAATTCTGTTACTTCTTAAATGGTTCTCCAAGGAGAATGGGATTAAGTGGGTATTCCTTGTGTTTCTTTTCACAGTCCTCATTTATGTATTACTTTCCAGCTTTCAGGTTTTATTCATGTATGGGTACCATGAGTATTTAATCCATATCATTTGCATGTGTTTCGGAGAGTTCTTTTTCCTATTAACTTGTCATATTCTTCCTCAATTGCTGAATCACTAATTGGTTTGTGACAGTGCAAGTATTATAGAAATGGAAAGTGAATGAAGAAAGAGTGACTTTTCTGTAGACTGTGTCAAATTTAGATACTTGTTTTATTTATGTCTAATAATGAGAAACACTTAGCAACACTGTAGTAAAGGAACAGTGTGAGTTGAGGTTCAACACTTTTGTTGCCTGTGAAGAAAAGACAGTGCTGAAACATTTAGTTTGTCTTGCACTGTCTTAGTAACTGGTCTCCCTCTGTGAAGCAGTGGAGACTGAAAAGGTTTTATTTCGTGATACTCTAAAGAGGCAAATGCTGGGCAATTTCTTCAGTGTTACACTGTGCTTGCTTTATCCTTTGCCATGGCAGTTGCAGTAATAATTAGTGCTTAGCCTGGACACAGAGATTTGAGTTCTCTACAGACATGGGGCTCTTTCCCTGATGAGTCAGCGCCTTCGAAATGCAAACGTTTTTTATTTGGCTTTTGGCAGAAAATTCTGTTTCCCTTACCAAATGTCATAGCTATGCTCTCAGCGAATTTGATGCTTCAGTTGTTAATTTTACAGTAAAAAAAATCTGATTAAATTGTCTTTCTCTTCCTGCTCTCATTTTCCCATATGTAAAATAAATTTAAAAATTATTTAACTATTGATGAAGACTGGTTCAAGGAGACTTGAGCTAAGAGACTGTGAAAGCCTCAAAATCTGAACCCTTAAACAGATTCAAGTGGCAGATGGTACAAGAAATCATAAAGTTGCATGTGATGAGCTAGGCAAGTGTTTACTTTTAACGAACATGACTGTGTGATAATGGATAAAATCACTGTAATTACATGCTCTTACTCTGGCGTACTTCTCACTTCCATCTTTTTCTGGAGCCGGATGTCAGAGTCATTGAACAGCGAGGTTATTTGACCCATATCCTGGCTAACTGGGTAGTAGAGTTGGCTCTTCTGGCTATAAAGGTGTTGATGGGGAGAACATTGGTGATAAATGGACAGAGGAGAGAGGGGAGGCAAAGAAGCAGTGCTGAGTTAGCACACACCACTGGTTCATGTCTGCTCTTGAAAGCTTTGTCCACCAGACAGAGGAGTCGCTCTTTACTGTGTCCACGTCCTTTGCAATTCAGGACTGTTTAGATTTGAGGCACCTAAAACATTTGTTATTAACAGTTAAAAACCCAACGTGGTTTGTAAATTAGGTTGAGTAAAGACTGTCTGAAGAATCTGCTTAAGCATGTGTTTAATATCTGTGAAGGCAGTGCTGCATGTGAACATTTCACCGCTACATTGTGAATTTTTTTACTGCTCTATTAACTGTGATTTGTTCTGTTTTGTTAACAGAACAGCAGTTTTGGGTTGTGACAAACTCCAGCGCTGCAGGAACCAAGGTTTGACAGTGAAGAGCCACTGCTTTCACGAGTTCTGACATCAGCCAGTCTTCCTTGAATTCTGGTGTGTGCGAGTCCTTGGTGGAGGTTGCATATATACATGTTTTCATGAAGAGGAGTGAGAAGCCAGAAGGTTACAGACAAATGAGGCCTAAAACTTTTCCTGCCAGTAATTATACTGGCAGCAGCCAGCAGATGCTACAGGAGATACGAGAGAGCCTCAGGAATTTGCCTAAACCCTCAGATGCTGCTAAAGCTGATCACAGCATGGGCAAAATGTTACCTGAAGATCCAAGACAAGGCCGGAATCCCCCCAAATTCGTAACATATCATAAGGTTCTGCAGGAGATAAGAAACTCACTTCTGCCTTTTGCAAATGAAGCAACCTCAGCTGTCAAAGGAACATCAGAAGTTAATCGACAAATGCTGCAGGACTTGCAAGCTGCTGGCTTTGATGAGGTGAAGTGTTTTATTTTGAAGACTTGGTGTTCTGCTAGCTATAAACTATTAGTGCATGTTTGGAGGGGGTGTTGGTCAGGGAATGTTTGAGCAGCATGATAAGCAAAAAGCTTCAAAATCTGGTAGGTTTCTGATTAGGACATGAAACTGGTAACAGTGGGGGATGTACAAGAGGACTAGAAGGATTTAGAGAGACTTGGCTTTGTTTTTTTAAGCACCTTGTCCAGATTGTTCTTATGTGGTAGGTTGTTTTAATTATTTATACACTTTTAGGCAGAGAGGACTGGACTCTCTAGAGCATGAATTTTGCCTCTGATACTCAAAGTAATTTTGGATTGTGCTCAATTAAAATAGGTTGATAAAATATGGCTGTTCTAAATTGAAAGGCAATACGAGATGTTTTGGAAATTAATCTGAAATGTGGTTTCTGGAAAGGAAAAATTAATGCACTTGCAGCTCCTGTGTTTTTACTGGGACCTGCACATCAAAGTAAATCTCACTTGTTTTTATGCCTTCTTTGTAAACTGGGGTACAAAAGCATGTTTAAAAAAGAGCTAGCAAAACCACTCATCTTTCCGAAGGAAAAAGGCACAGTACCACAATAGGGATTAACTTTACAGGCATGCACTGCTTGCAGTAGTGACCAGCTCATGAGTTCTGCTGTCTGTGATGCTTTGGTATTTACAGAGATCTACCTGTACCAAGAGTGAGCTGCTCCAAAACTACCAACTGGCTTTTCCTCAGCAGCATCCCAGTGTCAAGTACTGACAGTGGCTTTTCATGTTCCTTTCACTTGATCAAATACACAGTCCAGACTGTGTGTCAGGAAGAATGGAAGGATTTTATAATAAGAAATGATTTTTGTAATAATTTGCTCCAGCTCTGTGGTTTGTTGCTGAAGTTGAGGTAGTTTTTTGTTGTTATGGGGGATTTGGGGCAAGGAAGGGTGTGCATTTTTTTTTTTCCAAGTAGATCAGTTCTCAGCTCCCTTTTTACAGATGGAACCTGCAGCTGGTTTTGCAAACTGAAGTTTGTGCTATATGGCTGAACAATAAACTAGAAAGGCATCTTAAGTTGGTATTTTTGTTGGATCCTTTGTATCTTGAAGCCTTTTGCTCCTACTCTTTGTTCTTGGATACAACTGCAAATTCCCATGACTGTTGTGATTATATGGGGCTTTTTTCAGGCACGGTGCCAGCATAAGCCCTTTCTGCCATGTGTTAACCTACAGTTGTGTTGCCACAGTGGCCCATATGGCACTGATCTTCTTATGTCACTAGGAGCAGATACAGCTGAAGCAGGAAAGCATTTTTCTTGGTCAAGAAGTTTCAAACTGTAATGAATTTTTTTTTCAAATGGTACATCACAAAGATTCTGGTTATTTCCCCCTAGCTCTCATGTAGTAGGTAGTATTAAGGGTTGAAGTAGAACAGATAGATATCAATAAGTATCAGGTGTCTGTATATAGATAAATGCATATATATGTATATAAAGCTATGTATGTATGTATATAATAATCAGGGTAGAATGCTGTTCATTGTATTTGGGGTTTTTTTAATCCTAAATAGCTTACAGAAAATCTCTTTTGCTTACTAAGGTTCAAGTTCAATCCTCCTATGTTCTGTGTATAGTGATACACTTTAAGACATTGAATACTTCGTATCACATAGGTGACCAAATTTTTGAGCTGAAAATACTGTATCTGCTTTTTCTAACCTCAGCTGGTCCATAAAGATTGTGATAACTTCGTTGTATAGGGTTTTTTTTTATTTTAAAATCCTTTTTTAAGGATTGTATGACCAAGCTGTTGTTTGAATGGCAAGATGACATGATTTACATCAAACTACAGTGCTTCAACAAGTTAACTTTTCTTCTGAACATCGAGACTGCAGTACTAGTTTGGATGATCTCTTCTGGAGAAAACATTTTAAAATTAGTTTTAAAACAATTGAGAGAAGTCAATACTTTGTAAAATTACTTTGGTAAAATTAGTGGAGGATATTTGGCTAAGTAACCATGATTTTTGGTACTTTTTGTGATTCTCTAGTAAATAATTTTTTGTGTATAATTCTCTCTTTAGGATATGGTTATACAGGCTCTCAGACAAACTAACAACCGTAGTATAGAGGCTGCCATTGAATTTATCAGTAAAATGAGCTACCAGGATCCTCGTCGGGAACAGATGGTTGCAGCAGCAGCAAGACCTGTAAATGCAGGTATGAAACCACCAGGTAGGTGTATCCATGGTGACTCAGTAACTCACTGAATGTATTCTTATAGGTGAAAAATAGAACGTAGTAAATTTTGCCTTCACGTGCTCACAGGAGAACAGAAATGCTGAGATACAGGCTTTTTTCTTTTAAAAACAGCATTTTATAGATCTGTTGATGAAATGATGAAATCCTTCTGAAAGATAGGTCCATTTGATATGAGTTTCTTAAGCATTGTTTTATAACTGCATGGTTTTATTACTGTGCATAAACATTTTACACAAAGAATGGCATTCAGATCTCATTTTGGTTATTTCTATTACCTTGCTGATGTGGTGCCTGTATTTTGTTCGGTGTCAAGTGCCACTTAGAATTCAGTGCTGAGCACTGAATTCTTCATTGTCTCTCTTTACACACACTCCCACACTGCAGCATTCTGTATGTGTACTTTTGTGTTTGTATGTGTCTATGTGTGTATTTATATACCATAGGACTATGATATTTGTATTTTAGGATGTTATGTTTCAGGATCCCTCTCTGCTTAATTTCCTGCTTGGTTCCAGCTTTTGTTTGTATAGTTTTTAAGGCAGGTTTCATATTCTTAGAGATGTGAGAGGACAGACTGTGTCTTTACTAGCAGAGTCAGAATTTTGCCTCTTGCTATTATTGCTTTCTTAACAGATGCTAGCACATTTTTTTATACAACTTGATGCCTTTTTAGTAGCATACACCTAAAAAAAGAATAACTTTAAAATGCAGCAGAAATACCATACGTTTATTTAACTGACGTTGGGTGCCGAGCTGCTAGTTGGTGGGGTTAGATTTTAAATTAACAATATAGGTAGGAGGAAAAATTAGTCAGGAGTCGCAAAGAACGGTGTTATTTTCCTTTAGTCTGATAAGCAGGATTAGTTCGTGCTTGTGTGAAGCTTGTAGGTAAATTCCACCACTTAGACATAGTTTTCATTGTTACCTGCAAAAATACAGTAATTAGCACATTCCTAAAGTGAGGATAGGGTGATTTTCAGCATTTACAGTACTGCATGTGTTTACACATATCTTAGTATTAACATCGTAAGAACCACAGTAAGACTGCCTGCACTATCAGTTCCTTTTATATTTTGTTTATATGCTGCAAAATAGCATCTGTGAAGTAAATGCGTAGTAAATACATAGTTTTGCTCTCTAAGTTTTGCATTCATACAGTTTTAATTCTTGCCTCTCTATCTACAACACTTTCACTCAAAAAGATACAACTTTTAAAATTAAAGTACTTAGTCAAATTCTGCATGATGGGAATATAAAAAGTCTGGGTGATCTGTATGCATATAAGGATGCAAGCCTTGATTTTTATGGTATTCAGTAAAATTTTAGTTTAAGAACACTAAGTGTTTTGCAAATGTTAACTGGAAGTGATAGTAACATAACATATTTTCCCATGCTATTACTTTTTTTGCATTTGTGCTGAACATTCTGAGTTTCTTGTACATGTGATTAAAAATGCATTGTGTGTGACTAATAATTTTGTATGTTACCATTTTTTCAATTAAATTTTGCATTTTTACCAAAGCAAAATGCATTTTCAGAAAAGTGATTTATAAAAGATCACTTTCTGATATTATAGTTTTGTAGTTTCAAATTTTTTCCTCTTATATGTACACTGAGCATATTAGCATGCTGTGCTGTGTGTTACTAGAAAAAGTTTCCATATGAAGTACAGTGGATTATATTGTCTGAGAGAATTCAAGTCCTGTTTCTGTAGTAATTATTAACACAGAAGAACAAAATATTCAAGGTAGTAAATAGGAGCAATATCCAGCAATGTCAATGCTGTGTTTTCTTCTCGTGGCAGCAGGGGCAGTCCAGCAGTCGGTTAACCGCAAGCAGAGCTGGAAGGGTTCCAAGGAGTCCCTGGTTCCCCAGCGGCACGGCCCTCCCCTGGCAGAGGGTGTCGTCTATCGCTCGGAAAGCCCCAGCTCCCAGCCGGATGTAGGAAGGCCCTTGTCTGGATCTGGCATTGCGGCATTTGCTCAGGCTCATCCCGGCAATGGACAAAGAGTGAATCCCCCACCTCTACCGCAGATAAGGAGTGTCACTCCTCCTCCTCCACCTCCTCGGGGGCAGACACCCCCTCCAAGGGGGACTACTCCTCCACCTCCTTCCTGGGAGCCAAATTCTCAAACAAAGCGGTACTCTGGAAACATGGAATATGTGATCTCCCGTATTTCTCCAGTGCCACCAGGAGCGTGGCAGGATGGTTATCCACCTCCACCTATGAATCCTCCTCCTATGAATTCATCCACACAGGGTCAGAGAGGCATGAGTGCTGTCCCCATTGGCAGGCAACCAATAATCATGCAGAGTTCTGCCAACAGCAAATTTAGTTTTCCCTCAGGAAGAGCTGGAATGCAAAATGGCAATTGTCAGGCAGAATTCATAGTTCACCAGAATGTGGTGTCTGGAAATTCAGTGAGTCGCCAGCCACCCCCGTACCCAATGAATCCAACTAACAGGCAGAGTCCCACAGCACTACAGATGCAGGCAGGAGGGTCTGCTCCTCCTTCAGCGTACACCAATGGGAGCCTTCCTCAGGCAATGATGGTGCCAAACAGAAATAGTCACAACCTGGAACTTTACAACACAAATGTAGCTGGAATACCTGCATCCTGGTCACAGCCTTCCCCTGTGCAGCCGCAGTCGTCGCCGGGCAATGGGCACGACATTCCTACATGGCAGCCCAGTGTTCCCGTGCGGTCAAACTCCTTCAACAACCACCACGGCAGCAGGCAGAGTCACTCCGGCAGCTCCCAGCCTTCGGCCACCACAGTGACAGCCATAACCCCAGCTCCCATTCAGCAGCCAGTGAAAAGCATGCGGGTGCTGAAACCGGAGCTACAGACTGCCTTGGCGCCCACTCACCCTTCCTGGATGCCGCAGCCCGTGCAAACTGTTCAGGCCATTCCCTTCTCTGATGGTCCCGCTACCAATATGGCAGTTATGTCCCCTGTTGTGGAGGCTCCAAATTACCAGGGTCCCCCACCACCTTACCCTAAACACCTCTTACATCAGAATCCTTCTGTCAATCTGTATGAGGCAGGACCCAAGCTCAACAAGGAGGAGCCACCTCCTTTATCCAGGGAGGATGAGAATGAAAAGAATTATGAATGTGTTGATTCAGCAGATAAAGAAAAGAAACAAATTACAACCTCACCTGTTCCTGTTAGAAAAAACAAGAAAGACGAAGAAAGAAGAGAGTCTCGCATTCAAAGTTACTCCCCTCAAGCCTTTAAATTCTTCATGGAGCAGCATGTGGAGAATATACTCAAGTCGCACCAGCAGCGTTTGCATCGGAAAAAACAACTAGAGAATGAAATGATGCGGGTAAACTCGTCCTTCTTTCTAAATCTATGACTAAACTGTTTCTGTATTACTTTTATGAGATATGTCTTAATTGTAGAATTAAATAGTACAGATTAGTAGAACATTTAGAACTGTGGTATTGAAGTCTATTTTTAATCTTTGTATTTGAGATGTGACAAATTTCTTCCTTGTCTTGTTTACATATTTAATTTTCTTCTTAGAAGTTGATTTTTGAGTAAGTTTTTTGCATGTCTAAAGGTAATTCGTATGGCCTACATACAGTAAGGCAGCAGAAGCAAAATAATTGTTGCATGAACTGAGATGTAGCTACATGGCTCATAGCTTTTTGTTATGGGTTCTATTTAATCCTGATTTTTGAGTTATAGGCAATATTTTAATGGTTTTAAAAATTACTTTTTTTTTCAAAATAAGTACTGAAGGTACAAGCAAATTGGGAACAAGTTGCAGGCTGGCTACTGCATTTATATAGACACCCAAACAGTGATATTTTTATATTCCTCAGTTTATTACCAGTAGGGATAGGTTTTTTAAGTTCAAATAAAAAAAAAATTTAAAGCTTAGCTGTGGTTTTTTTAGAATGAAAGAGACGGTATCTTTTGTCTACTTATTTTGTAATCTGCACTGTAAATATATCTTTTTACTGAAGAGCAACTGAAGAGCATAGTTATAAAACTATAAAGTTATAAAACTATATAGTTATAAAGTTATAAAGCATGTGAAATCAACTTTTTTGTGCCTGGATGGAGTCAGGAGTCTATTTCTAGTATTTCAGTGTTCTGTTAAACCAAATCAAAAGGGTAAAAACTGGAGCTGACAAGCATATGTTTTTTCAAAAGAGAAAACAGTGAGAAGTAGTGAAACTAAGATTTGCAGAAAGGTGAAAATCAGATGTGTCACACATGTATATTTCTTAACAATTGTAGTTGAAAGTTTGACATAAGTATGATGTTCCTTTTTATTTATTCTATGAGAGTATGTATTTGGCTTATGCCACTTTCTTGACATGCTGTTTTTTAAATCTGTGTTTTCTTCCTCTTTGAAAATTCTTACTGTAAACTGTAGTGTTTTGTAAGTGTTTGCTTAATCACGAATATATAAATGTTAGCAAGATTTCATCCTGGAACTCTTACTAGATCTTTATTCTTAGTCTTCTCTCTTTCCTTTTTCACTTCACTAACAGCTGATTTAAACTGTTAAGGTGTGGGAAGCTTTCCTGAACTCTGTAGCCTCCATCCCTGTGTAGACAAGTAAGATTCTGAAGCAACAGTGTTTCTTAAGAATAGCATGATCCCTTTTTAGAGGGCTTTGCATGCAATCCTGCATCAAAATTAAGCATGAATTTATTTTGGCTATTTTTGAGTACTTAAATGTAAGATTATAATTAATGTTGATTTGCAGATTTCACTTTCCCTTCTTACTGTGTTGTGTTCTGTAGTATCTCAGAATAAGTATTACTTACATGAAAGCACTGTTATAACTTTTCTTGATATTTTTCTTGTGCTTTTAAAGCACCTTAGTAGGGGCATACTTATTAATGCTGTAATTTTATTAGTTTAGTCTAGATTTAAAGCTGGGATGTTTAATTACAGGCTGGAGGGTGGAGGATGGGTTATTGTGCTGCAGCAGACCTCTCCTTTTTCATAAACATACAGGAGAGGAATGCCACAACAATAAAGTGTGTTTTGGGTCTTCATGGGAAGGAGAAAGGGAAACAGGCTCGTTATTTATTTTCAGAAAATTTTAAGAAGATTAAGCAAGTATTGAATCCCTTCTTTTCTCCCCTTTGAATTTAAAAAAAAAAAACTCAGAATGCATCCCTGTGAAAACACCTACTTTCGCTGGATGCTGTATTTCTAACATACATGACATATTTCTGTGGTGTCAGGTCTCCTGGGAGTTGAGTGATCTCAGAAATGTTTGATTTAGATACATGAGTTTGGCCGAGAGTTACAGTAGATGTCTTTCCTGCAAAGAGAAACTTAAGCCATCGTTTAAAACTCAGCAAGACGAGAAGGAAGCAAAATGAGAGCAAATTGTGTGATGATAGACAGCAAGTCAGGAAACTTTTGGTCTGACATTTTCTTGAAATCATTGGGAGATACGTGTGCAGAACAGTTTGTGCAGCTGACAGTTTGTTAATTTTTGGTAAATGCTGAACCTGAGGAGAGTTCTAGTGAAAATCCGGAGAGAAAGTTTGTAATAAACATTTGGGTGACCAAAAAATAGGTGGATTGAGGGAAGAGATGACAAATTGCAATACTTGGGCTAATTTTTTATGATAAAACTGTTCAGATGCAAGAACTAGAAAGCAGGTAGAAGAAAGCAAAGCTAGAAGGGTTTTGAAGACTCTTTGTATGTCTTGCAGTGATTAATTATTGTATTGAGTCTCTCTCCTAGGGGGTTGTTGCCATCTAGGTTTTATTCTTTGCCAGCTTTGTCAGTGATGGGTAAGGTTCAATTTGCATCAAGTGGGTCTGTACTGAGGCAGACTTTAGGGTTCAGGTGGGCCTTAAGAAGGTGACCCACCATTGTCTGAATTTTACCAGGCTTAGGTCTTTAGTTATCTTTTTGACATCTGTATGTCTTAAAAAAATCCATCCTTCTGTGTTGAAGTGTGCCTTAAGCCTGCTCGTTCATAGAAAACTTCAGATGTTTCTGTCTTGGAAGACAGGATGCAGATATTCCTGCAATAAGACAGTTTTTGATTCAAAATATGGAGTTGAACTTATTTCCCACACCAGCCTTGAAACTAAAGGTAACCAGTCCTAATTACTGCCTATCTGATGTCTACACAAAATTCTGTTTCAAATTTGAGACAGCCTTCCCCATTGAAATCTTACCGAATTTGTATGACTTGTGAAATTTGTTTGGGTAGACTAAGTATTTTGTATGCAGTTTCCTGATTGCATCTCCTTTGGATCCATTTTTGCTATGATGCCTGTAAGAATTTTTCTGTGTTCTAACAGTATTTTCTTTAATAGGTGACATATAGTAACTTGTGAAACCATTTTTAAGATACTGAATGATATCTAATTGATTTTTTTTTTTTGCCTTTTTTCTCAGTCACTTCTGATATATTTTGTTTCAAGTTCTGTTGGAAGTCAGGTGAGGCCGAAGTCAGCTATTGAGATACAGTCTGTACAGGCCTAGACTAGTTACTTCGTCCTGTTGATGGTCCTGAGTGCTGCTATACAGACAGTATCTCAGATATTTGAGGCTTTAAAGAGATGGAAGCAGCAAGATTTGGTATCAAGAATCGATGTGACAGTAAGAAATAGAAAGCTTTTAAAATAGTGCTTGAGTACATTTGTGATGTTTGCAGGGGTTCAGTGTGGCCATGCTTGAGTTTCTGATCAACATGTCCATGAAAAAATAAGGAAGTATGCTATAGATTGAACTTGGAAATCATTGGTGTGGGGTGGTGATTCCAAGCCAGGTAGGCAGATAAAATAAATGAGATGCCATGAGAAAGGTAGCATATAGTAATTTGAAAATGCTGTCAGGAAACAAAAGAAGGAATGAACATCAAGCTATGTGGGGACAGTGTCACAGAGAAAAAATATAAAAAAATTGAAGACAGATTCTATTCACATTAAAACAAAGGAGCAGGATTATTCTGATTCCAGGCCCTGAGATTTGCCAAGAAAAATGGCAGCCAAAACTGAATGGCACTCTTAAGGGAACTGAAGCCAGCAAAAATATACCAGGAGGGTACACAGGTTGGAGTGCAATGAGAGTGATCAATGTGGTTCTTGTAGATAAGGCTTTCCACACTGTAGGTGATGAGCTGTGTGTGGCCTGTGAGTGTTTAAGTTGTCAGAATGTTGGTGGCTGGAACACCAGGGATGTTCAGTCAAGATGGGGATATATACACAGATGGGAGCCGAGAAAAGATACTGTTGGCAGGAGTGAGCCAGTTAAAAACAAAGTGCTCTATTCAGCTGACTCCTGGGTAGAGTGGAGAGAGTGGTGAGAGTGTGAGCGAAGTCCTGGTGGAAAGGGGTGTGTTATGTGATAAGAGGGAATACCAGGTCCAGGCTTGTGGCAGAGGCACGGGTTTGGTGTGGGTGGGCAGTAGGAAGCAGTGGCAGTAGGATCTGTTTGGGGTACCTACGCGTGGAAGTGAGAGAGTGAGAGGGAGTACATGCTCCCTCCTGCAGCTGAAATTCCAGAGCATGGTCAGGAAGTTCAGTGACTTCTGCTCCAGCCAGTCTGGCTTTCCCAGGGCAGCTCCTTAGCCCTCAGCAACTTTCAGCTCCTAGACGTGTCTTGGCTTTCTTTAACCCTGTGAAGAGAATCAGGGAGGCAGCTGATGCACACTGTTACTCAGATAATATTATGTGCAGTGGTTTTTATCAGTAATTTGTAAGTTACCTTTCTTACAGTATGTAGTAATCCCTTCTCTAGAACCTCCTGGTGCATGGCACCTTGTGCATTTTGCTGTTGAAAATTATCACGTTTCAGTTTTTTATCACTCCTGTATGTTTTTGTAGAATCCTAATGTGTAAATTAAAACCAAACCAAATCCCTTTAAGTATTTTTTCTTGTGCTGTGTATAAGTATTTGGCTTGCTTTGCCTAAGCCTTGTAATTAATTATGAGAAGACCACCAAGAATTAAGAGTACTGTTCACTCTTCAGATTTAACTCTTGTTTGCTGCACAGGTTGGATTGTCACCAGAAGCCCGGGATCAAATGAGGAAAATGTTGTGCCAGAAAGAGTCCAATTACATTCGGCTAAGAAGAGCTAAAATGGACAAGTCAATGTTTGTAAAAATTAAAACCCTGGGAGTTGGTGCATTTGGAGAAGTTTGCCTAGCAAGAAAGGTGGATACTAATGCTCTATATGCAACAAAGACTCTGAGAAAAAAAGATGTCTTGCTTAGAAATCAAGTTGCTCATGTTAAAGCTGAGCGGGATATCCTTGCAGAAGCCGATAATGAATGGGTGGTTCGCCTGTACTATTCATTCCAAGATAAGGACAATTTGTACTTTGTAATGGACTACATTCCAGGAGGTGATATGATGAGTCTCCTAATTAGAATGGGTGTCTTTCCAGAAAATCTGGCCCGGTTCTACACAGCAGAACTGACGTGCGCAGTTGAGAGTGTTCATAAAATGGGCTTCATCCACAGAGACATTAAACCTGACAATATCTTGATAGACCGTGATGGTCACATCAAACTGACTGACTTCGGGCTCTGTACTGGCTTTCGATGGACCCACGACTCAAAATACTACCAGAGCGGTAAGAGAAATACAAGTATTCTTTACAAGGAATTAAATTATAAATTAGTAGAAAGATGACTTTGCTGTTTCCTTTTTGAGAGGGTTTAAGAAGGCTTTTCAAAATCCTACTTGATTACTTAAAACAACAGCTGAAGAAAAAGTTAGAACGAAAGAGAAGTCACAGTTGTGAGAGTAGTAAAATATACAGATTGTGATAACTTGTTTTTAGTTTCCAAAAATAAAAACATACCTTCAAAAACAAGGTTTAAACTACTTTTGATTAGTTTTTCTCAAAGTATCATGTATCTTAGGCCAGACTGTTACACAGTCTCTGGTGAGAGGATAAAGATTTAAAATCTGATTTTATTTTTTTGATGATTTAAGTGTTAGAGGTTTTATGTTTACATAAGTGTGAAAACAATATATACCTTATACACCCAACGTGGTGATGTTAAGAAAAATCTGAAAAGTATTTGTATTTTCTCATAGTTATGTTAAAAAATTTTGTCCTCAGAGGTTGCTATTTTATCTCATAAACGAAAATCAACATCTTGATGTTGATTTCTGTTTTAACTCTCAGGTTGAGTATTGAAACTGTAACAGATTCTGTCTTGTAACACGAAATGTTAACAGGTAAAGAAAATTTCATATTAGACAAGAACTGAAGTAATCATGCTCAGTTTTGCCATCCTTGTGACTCCATGCAGGTGACCATGCCCGTCAGGACAGTATGGATTTCAGCAGTGAGTGGGGTGACCCAGCCAACTGCCGGTGTGGGGATCGGCTGAAGCCGCTGGAGCGCAGGGCGGCGCGGCAGCACCAGCGCTGCCTGGCCCACTCCCTGGTGGGCACACCCAACTACATTGCACCAGAAGTCTTGTTACGAACAGGTAATGAATGCATCTTTGTACTGCAGTCTCACTGCAAAGTAACTGGTGTCCTGCTTCACCTTTCCCACAGCCCTGCTTTTCCCTAGGATGCGATATTTTAGCAAAAAAATAAATAGCTGTTAATACAGAAATCTTAAATAAATACTGAATAGAATTGAATTCTCTTGTGAACTTTTTTGTTCTTAGAAATTCAAGATTAAAACTATACAGAGGCTTGACTACCTTATTTGAACTTTATTTCAGGTTACACACAGTTGTGTGACTGGTGGAGTGTTGGAGTGATTCTGTTTGAGATGCTAGTGGGGCAGCCTCCATTCCTGGCACAAACACCACTGGAAACACAAATGAAGGTAATTGTAAAAGTCTGGTATTAACAGTCTGAAAAAGGCTTGCAACTTGCGTAGTCTTGCTAATTTGTAGTGGAAACAAAGGTCATGTTTGAGAGTGCTGCCTATCCAAACATGTTATAAACTATGGAAAATTTAAATTTTACATTACTGTGCAGGTGCACTTAATTTATAAAGGGACTTCTAGAATCACATTTGTAACTTACCTGGTCGTACAGTAAACATGCCAACTAAAAATCACATTGCATCTCAGCCTTTCACTGTTTGTTCCAGTTGCTATTCCCTTTCCCCTTCCCTCTTACACTATATGTGTTTTCTTTTCCCTCTTGCCTTCCGTGCTTGTTTGCCTGCAGAGGATTTCCTTTGGTGATGTACCTGCAGGTGCTTAGCATGGGAAGGTGGAGGAGCAGCAGATGACTGACAGCTCAGAGCCTTTGGTCCTTTCCTTCCTGAACCCCTGCTGTTTCAGAGAAAGCATCAAGGCAGTCTTCTGCAGGTGTCATTTTTGCAAAATTGCACCCAGGTGGCTCAAATGTAGTGCAGTATTGATTTTTAAAAAAAACCTTGAAATCTGTTAGTCTTTACAGTACATCATATAACTCAAAACTCATCTGCCTCACCTGTTTAGGGTTGTAAGCCATGTGCCTAATCTCAGGTTCCAGGCACTGGATTTTATGGTATCTTTGTTGGCTTATAGCAGGGGGTCTTCCATGCCAGACTCTAGTTTAGATTTGGAATGTGAATAAACTTTACCTGCATTTTGCTAGATTTCCAGACAAAATACTCCTTGTGTCTCTGAAAGAGCAGTTTCATGTTTTCCCCTCTACTGTGAAAAACCTTAGACATACTGAATTGTTTCTTCATGGTCATTTGTTTTGTTGTTTTAATGTGGTTTATTCCTTTTTGTGAAATTACAAATAAATAACACATCTTTTTGTTTTTAAGGTTATCAACTGGCAAACTGCACTTCATATTCCCCCTCAGGCTAAATTGACTCCAGAGGCCTCCGACCTTATTATTAAACTCTGCCGAGGGCCAGAAGATCGTTTAGGCAAAAATGGTGCAGATGAAATAAAAGCTCATCCATTCTTCAAAACAATTGACTTTTCAAGCGATCTACGGCGACAGTCTGCTTTCTACATTCCCAAAATTGCTCACCCTACGGACACGTCAAACTTCGATCCAGTTGATCCAGATAAATTGTGGAGTGATGATGATAAGGAGGGGAACAGAAATGACACCCTTAATGGGTGGTACAAAAACGGAAAACATCCTGAACATGCTTTTTATGAGTTCACCTTCCGAAGGTTTTTTGATGACAATGGCTACCCGTACAACAATCCAAAGCCCATTGAGTATGAGTATGGTAGTTCCCAAAACTCAGGGCAGCAGTCAGATGATGATGATGATGATGAACAGGCAGGTAGAGGAGTTCAGAGTCGTGATCTGGTTTATGTTTAGTAGAGGAATAAAGGTCAAAAATGAAATAATCAGTTTTGCAGCTATAGCTTTTGGAAAGTCTCTTCCTTTAAGAAAATTGAAAGAAGATTGCTAGGGTAAATATGTGCACACTTTTTTTTTAAATGCTAAAAAAATAATTTCTTCACTTTCACTCTCTGTACATTTTGTTTCCCCAGAATACAGGGAAATCCTTCTCAAAAATTAATTTATTCCAGTGATGTTAATTGTTTAATTTAGAAGAGATTTGATGTTAGGTAAAAAAAAAATCACTTGAATATTGTTATTGGTCCTCTGTACTCTAAGTACTCAAAATAGCAAATAGTGATTTTTTTTTTCCTAAGATGCCTGGTATCTATTTATACATATATTTAATAATTTTAGAGAACAGTTTTTCCTTGCATTGACCAAATATAAAGCCTACTTTACGCTAATAAAGTTCTCTGATTCATTTCTGAAGAGAAAAAAAAAAGGCTGCTGTACCCTCAGTTCTCATTGCATTTAGCCTTATTATTCACAGGGTTGGAAAAACAGACACCTATTTGGTAAAATGTTTCCAGCTGCTGTGGGACTGGCCTAGTTCTCAGCTTTGAAACCAGAAAGTGTCAATCTTGGCTGTAGTATGATCTTGGCTATAGTATAGATGATAAAACATTGGCACTAGTATTTTATTAAATAGTAATTGGATTTGATATTAGTAACACTGTAGCATGTGACTGGTAGTCTCAAAGCAGGACTTCTCACTCAAAAACAACTTGATTGTCTCCTGTCATCAGTTCTCCTACAGATGTAAGAGGAAAAAAAGCCTTAGAAATAACACTTTCTGAAATCTAGTTCAGTTTTCTGACTACAACCAAACTGTAAAGTGTGTACAGTGCTGCTTTAGTTGGAATTTTTAGTTTGAAAATTAGATTTTAGAGCAGTGTCTTTGAGAAATTCGAGATAGATTGTAATGGGAGAAGATTATAAATTATGACTTATGAGACCTGTTGTGAAGACCCATTTCCCTTGGCTGGAACAGTTTTCCTCCTGGTAACACAGGCACTGAGGAGAAGGGCTGTGCACGGGTCTGTCTGAGGTGGCAGTACAATTTCAATGCTGTCTTTCACAGCCCAGTTCTGAACAGAACTGGGAACTTAGAGCTGTGCTGCCTTCTGCATTACTGCTTCCATAATTTCCAGCAGCAGATGCTCAGGTATCTCCTAGGGTCTCGTGGTGAGAGGGAACTGAGCCTATTGAGCTTACGTGGAGCAGAGATGGGAGCATCACTCTAAGCAGCTTCACTGAGACATGACCAGGAGTTAGTGTTGAGAGGCAGAAAGAACTATGTTTTTGTCTCTATCCTTATTTTTCCTAAAGTAAACACAGTGGTAAAAAAATGCACTATTTTTAGTAAACGTAATGTCTTTTGAAACATTTCTTCTTCCTTGGAATTGAATTCCAATGGAAAATCTAATTATGTGCATCTGAGCATTACTTCTTTCCTAAATTACTATTTGTGCCATAGCACTGGCATTGCAACT
Source organism: Trochalopteron elliotii (assembly GCA_024734555.1). NCBI lineage: Eukaryota > Metazoa > Chordata > Aves > Passeriformes > Leiothrichidae > Trochalopteron > Trochalopteron elliotii. The sequence goes on from JANPWX010000380.1 coordinate 19,289, forward strand.
ATCTAAACATCACGAAATTGGTGTTCATAGCTGTTCTTGCAGCAAACATCAGTTACCAGTTTACTTTTCTCACCAAGCTGGTTTGTTTGCTTATGGCCATTTGTTCTCTTTCTGTGCTCCAGTCCTGTGTCTCTCTTTGTGTCACTGCAACTGTCTCTAGTACTGTCCTAAATACTGAATCCGTGAAGAAAGTGCTTGTTGGTTAGCATTTGGAGTTTCCTTTCTTGTAAGCGTGGTCATTTGCATGATCCAGTTTCTAGTGTGGTCCAAAAATGATTTATATTGACATAACTGAGGAACTGCAGCAGGTTGGCAGTGAGGAAACTTCTTAAACATACTTCGTCACAGAAGCAAATGTTTGTGGAAGTTCACCCCTCTACTGTGAAGTGTTTATAATGGTTAGAAGATGGTTATGAGAAATTGTTTTCTCAAACAAGTAGTTAGTGAGTTGCTTTCTATAATGAAAAAGAATTTGCAGCTTAATAGAACACTACCTGTTCTGCCTTTCCCACAGCTGTTGAATTCATAGAGTAGCTTTTAAGTTTAATTTCATTTAGCTTAATTATTATAAAATGGCTGCAGTGCATAACTACTCCATTTTATATATTATGTAAAAAAGATTGCTTTTCATGTAAATAAACTTTAAAGATTATCCTCCTTCATAGTAAGTATCCCAGTAAAACTGGCCTACTTGTCTGGGAGCAAAGTATAATATATTGCAGGTTAAAGGTAATTTAATCAAGCCTGCCTCACCATTTTTGAAGTGTGCAGAAAAAATAATGTCAATTCATTAAATTGACTCTTAAAATTGCCTTTTCATCTGAGTGTATTTCTCCTCTGCCTGCACTATACCATGTTGTATTCCTGTTTAATACTATTACTGATCTTAGGCAATTTAAAAATAATTCTAAAAAACGATAGAAAAGTGTCCTTTAAAGTCACCATTGGTCTTAAAAGAAAAACCAATTGCTTTTATTAAAGGAAATTATTGATTATTTTAAGGACGTGTGCAAGTACTGAAATACTAAATACTCTTTTGCCTTTTTTAAACAAATACATGAAGTGCTCACATCTTTAGAATTTGGTAGATGCTTCTGGCATTTTCTAATATCGTGTTAGAAGTTGTAATGTACCTTGTTTGAATTTTGCCATCTCTGTGCTGCAGTATTATGTATTTCCTTGCAAAAAGTGCAGTTCGTTGCAGTCCAGGTTCTCCTCTGAGAAAGTTAGTTACACATGAATGTTGTCACAGCTCTCCAGCATGCTCTGCCTTACCCATGTTTTGAAACTTGACGTTTCATACATAGATTCAGAGTCTGTTGAGATTCTTCATAGTTGCTGCTTAAAACATGGGTGTTTCACTGGTGACCTACGATGGGGATTGGTTTGTACAGGCAGTGGAGAAGAGAGGCTCCTAGCCAGCAGCTGTGGAATTCTGCAGTAAATTTTAGTTCAGGTTACTTTTACTTTGTAAAGCACGAAAACAAGTTTCTCTTTTTTGTGCCCTTGTATACATATTAATTGTATTTATAAAATGTTCTATAATCCTATAACTTGTACTGTAAATACTATTTGATATTCAGTGGCATTCTATCCTCGGGCAGGCCCTCTTGCTGTATCTTTTCTGTCCTCAATTTGTAATAGAATCTATAGAATATATGGCTAGAAAGTCTCTTTGAGACTGATGTATCTTCTGCTGTTGCAAAAACTGTGAGTGGGATTGATTTATTTAGACTGCTTTTAATAATATTCAGCTGATAGGCAGTGCAGTGGGTGGGTTCTTAGATGATGCTGCTATCACTGAAGAAACTATTAGGCTGTTGTTTCAGATGTTGTGGGTGTTTCAGATCCAACCTTTAAATCTGTTTGCTTTATTTCAGCCAAAGCAAAAAGATAATAAATTGGGTCAATGTCACAGTAAAATGTTTGAATGCCTTAAGATACTCATGATAAAGGCACTATTCAAGTTTACTGATTTATATATATCTATATAGATATATATATAGACATATTCTGTGTGTATATGTATATATAATGTCTTTTTTGTATTATAAGACTATCAGTTCTTTCGAATTCTCCAATTAAATACATAGACCATCCCACAACTCTGCTTAAGTGGATCATTCATGTATTCTGTGTGTAGCTAGTAAACGTAACAATCTCGCATTATCTCGTGGCCATAGTATGTTACACACTGGGGTTTTTTCATGTTCTTTACTTGTCTAGATCATGACCTGAGCATCCCCTTTTGCCAGGTCTCTGCATTCCTGCAATCCAGCTACATGTGTGCCATGTAATCTCTGGATGCCCATCGGCACATTTGGGTTTTAGGGGCTTATGGGGTGGTGGCTTGGACCATGATCTCCAAGACTCCTGATGCTCATATGAAAAGAATGTGCATCTTTGCTGACTTTTCTAGTAGGTACACTGGAACATCCATCCCCTTCGTCCAGGAGTGCCAGGTTTCCAGTTTGTCAGTGCCCCGCAGTTGAGCAGTGGAGTCTTTCTTGCCCCTGCTGACTGAACACACGGCATGTGTGTTTGACCTGGGGGATGGGATGTGAGTGGGTGGTTGCACTGACACTTTCTTAAAAGTTAGTTCAGAATAAAAGGAAGAATTCTAGCTCTTGTGAGCAGCTTGAGTTATCAGCTACTGGTAGTCAGTGACATTCCTGAGTTAATAGAAACTGTCCCTGTTTTCTCAGAATAGGTTTCTGTAGTGTAACACTTGATGGAATAATAAACCCCACACTGAATTTTCATAAGAAGTGAACATCACATTCTTATTTTGGCTATTCAAACATGAAATGTAAACATTAGTTGTCCAGTTGCATTTATTTCTCTGTCCTCCTTCACATCCCTCTTCTACACGTCCTGTTTATGCTGCAACAGCTCTGCTGTTTAACAATAAAATGGCACAAGTGTAACAGCAGGAATGTTTTTGTAGTTGGCTGTCACCTCATGTTTGTAACCACTTCTCAAAAGTGTATACATGTTGATGTTCAAGAGTTCAGTTTGTTGATGTTCTTTCTGTGTCCTCTGCTGCCTCTTTCATCAAAATAAGTAAACCTTATGAATTACTATTTTTATTATTTATTATGCATACATTATGTACCATGAAGCTGTTCCTTAAGAGAACAATGTATCACAGCTTTCATCTGTATTTGTCTTTGTGAAAATCCCCTTCTTTAAAGTGCACATCTTGAAGTGCTAATGCAGAAACTAATGTGTTATTGGAGAGACTGAGTTATATCCTAATTCTATTACACTTGGAGAGGAGGTTGTGGAAGTATAGCACCATTTTTTATTCATTAAACCACCGACAAAGGGGAGAAAAGAAATTCCTCCAGCTGTCATCAACCAAGTCAAGTCACTTAAAATTTTAGAAAATCATCAACAGCTTTCTGTGTCTTTACAGCTGAAGTAATGTAGGAATGATTGTTTTAAACGTAGACACTCGTTAAAGGGATAGACTAAACCTGCCAGTTTAAGAATGGGTAGAAATAGAATAACAAGACGAGTAAGAATGGATGTGATATACTTAATTAAAGGATGACATACTGCTGTGGGGGGTGGGTGGAGTTCACCCTGAAGGACTGTCATAAACCTCCTCCATTGTCCCCAACCTTTAGATCCTATTTGTTGCTAAGCAGCTGAGTCTCTTTAGACAGGTGACGAGATACTGCTCCATCAGGGACACATAAGGGCAGTTTCCTGGTCTGACTGTGCTCGGCAGCAGGTTTTCCTCAACACTTTCAGGTGCGTTTTTTTCCCCCGGAACAACACTATACTATCTGTGAAAGTTTGAAGAGGTGCAGACAAACCACAAGCAAAGAACATGTAGGTGGAAGTGGGTGCTTGCTATTCACTCGGCAAAACTCGCATTTGTGAGTTACGGAAATAGCCGAAGGAGGGAGGGCCCTCGCCCGCCAGGGCGGGATCTCAGGTCAGTACAGTGAGGTGTGGGAATTTGTGCTTGTCACCTTCGAGTAATGAAGGTAAAGCAGGACCTCCGCACAAGCATTGGTGGTTCAGTGGTAGAATTCTCGCCTGCCACGCGGGAGGCCCGGGTTCGATTCCCGGCCAATGCAGTTGCTCTTTTCTCGCCGCCTTTTTTTTTTAACCCCCATACTCTTTAAAATTTAAAACAAAACCAGCTCTTAGCTTTTAGTAGTAACACTCAAACAGCCACTAACTCCTTGTCGGCCCGGCTGGGTGAACCTTCTCCCCCGTCCCACCAGGCTGGAAGTGACGCAGCCGGATTTGCCTTCAAAAATTGCCGGCGGCGGCGGCGAGAGGAGGCGGTGGGCAGGGCCGGGGCGGGGCCAGCGCCGCTGCAGGAGGAAGGGGGCGGAAGAAGTGAAGGGGTCGTGGCTGGTACCGCCGGGAGCCGCTGCCGCCGCCGCGGGTACGAGCTCCGGAGAAGAGTAAGTGAGCGAGAGGGGCTCGTGGGGTCTACCCCGGGCCGCAGGGACAGGCGGGCCCTGGGCCGGCCGCGGTGGGCGCGCCCCGCGTGGCGGGGCCACCCCGAGGGTTCGCGGGCACGGGCGGACTCCGGCTGCTCTCCCCCGCGGAGGGCGAGGGTCCGCGGGGGCTGCTGTCGCGACAGCCGTGACCACGACCACGGGGCTCATTATGTCAGGGCTGTGGCTCACACGTGCTCGGTGCCGCACGGGGCATCGCCGCCGGGGGCTGCCGCTGCCCGCAGGTGTGTGGCCGGCGCTCCCGGCCCCGCAGCCCGCCTGGATGGGCTGGCACTGGCCCAGGCGCGGAGCTCTTGTTTCCTAAGTCTCCCTTCACCCTCCACCTGCTTTGTTGGTTTTAGGATATTTTGTTAATGTGCAGTAATCTGCGGTGATGCAAGTTTTCTCTCCAGACAGAGAGAAGCTGCAGGCAGTAATTCCAGATATCTGTTCATCCGCGGACCTCTCGAAAGTTCCAGAGAAATTTTTTAATTTAACATTGATCATCAGAAAGAATGCCAGCCCCCATGAAGTGGGGACAAAGTAGCCTTCTGAAAGGCTTACCTTGGAAAACATGAAATCAACATGCCACCAGTGTATCTCTACCTTGTGATTGATTTTTTAAAATGTTTTTTATTTTACACAAACTACCAGCCATGCTTATGTTTGTGGCTGCTGCTGCTGCTGGTTCTTCTGCTACCGTTACTGTTAAATACAGCAACTGCATGAGAACCATTTTGTTTAGTATCCAGTAAGTCTGGCAACTCTTCTTCCCAAGTAATCAGCACAATCTCTTGTTGATACCAAATGTTGCTGGCCATGGATGTTATGAAGAGGAGTATTCAAGGTGGAAGGGAACTTGGAGGTGATGCAGGCTGTCGTTCCATCAGTGAAAACTGAGTCCTGAAAGCTGGGATGTTTTTTTCTCATCTGGCTTGCGAAGAGAACTTTGCAAATATTAAATGGTTGCTTTGATGTCAGAGCCTGTATAGCAGGCTGAAATAATGGAAACATGCACGCTCTGCCAAAATTCAGGCTCTGGCTTAGTCCAGACATTAAGGTTGGAGCGAAGAACTCCTTGGAAGTATTTTCCATGTATGGCTCATGCTGTTTTTCAGATCGGCAGGTCCACCATGGTAGTTGACCAATGTTAATATTCACTTTTAATATCTGCATGTCAGTTTCTTCTTTTATTTTTTAAAGTTTGGGGGACTTCTTTTTTTGATGCAGTGTTCCTGGATTCTAACATATGACTGTGAGCAGAAATTACTTACAGTCATTTCTGCTGATGATTTCCTGAAGTTATTATGGAAAACATGAAGTATCCTCAGTGTTTTCTTGATAATGGTTAGGCTGTTATCTTTCAAATGAAATACAAAAATAAGTTCCAAAACCTCAGTCTCACGAGCTATAGGGTTCTTGAACTTTTGTTAGGTTCCACCCTTGCTGGACTTGGCTATTCTATACTCTAGAAATACTTTAGGTCCTTGGAGATAAAGCAAATGATAAAATGTATTTTGTAACTAGAGATGGGTTCATTTCCTTATATACTCGCAGCTGGTGTGAAGAGTGGTTATTCTTGTGAAGTCTTGTGTGTTTGTACACAGTGAAGAATTAAACTTGCAAGACAAAGTGCTTAGGTTATTTTCCTTCTATCCTGTTTGCTGTAAACTTTATGAGCTCTTCACTGTTTCAGCGGCTGTTGGAACATAGATAACTTCACTGGTCATGATTCATGGAAAGGTCGTGGCTGATAAGTGCAGACCTGCTGCTTTGACATCCTGTTACATGATAGCACCGACTATTTGTAAACACATGTGATATTGCTAAGTATTTGTAAATACTTTAAAAATCGTTAAGTAGTGCTGGATTAGTTTTGTGAGAGTTTTAATCCCTTCAGTTCTGGTTTAACTCTGGATTTGTGTGTAGTCACGCCTCTCCCATGTCCTCCACCCTGCCGAGCTGCCGCAGTATGTTGTGCCCTTCTGCCACAAACTTCAGTCTGCTTTCAGATTAGTACTCTAACTCTTCTTTTTCCTCCTTAGAACTGCTTTAGCATCTTCACTTACAAGAGCAGCAGCCCCATGGACTCTCATTAGTGTATCAGCTCTGACACTGCCTGAAGTGGCAGCAGCAGTGGCATGTCCAGACATAAGCAGAGCCAGGAGCTTTTTCTGCCTCACTTGTACTGAAGAACCTTGTATTTGAAAGCCACTTCAAGCTCTTTTGCTCTTGTGAGTCAAGATGAAGCAACAAATTAAATTGTTTTTCTAGTTTAAACCAAATTATCCTGCATTTTCAATGGCACTGATGAAACAAGTAGATTCCAATAGCATTAGAAACTTGAGTGAGCACCTTCTTTTTTCCTTTTTTTTTCTTCCCACAAGTTGCTAGCTTCTGCTTACGTGTCTGTTTCTACTTTCCGTCCTTACATTCTCTGCCCTTTCTAACCTGCAAATGTCATTGACTCTTTTATTATGTGCAGTGCTGTCCTTTTGGTCCCAGGCTTTCACATGTTTCTGACTTAGCCTCTTTAGTTTTGTTGGTTTTGGTTTTTTGATTTCTTGAGGGTTGTTTGTTTGTTTGTTTGTTTTTAAATTCTTGTTATTTTCACATTTCCAGATGAAAACTGTTCTTACAAACTTTTCCTGTATACATAAAGTTGCTGTGCTGCTTGGATTGCTCTACAGCATTCAGTGAAGAAAAAGTTACCTATGACTTCCCTGTGTATTTAAAAGTATAGTTTGGTTTTAGTAACTTGCTATTACTTGATTTTTAAAATGTCAATTAGCATCTTGCTCAACTTGTGATTTCAGTAGTGTTAGTCACCGGTTTGAATACTCAGGAGAGGCAAACAGGTGTATCTGGTAGGATGAGCAGGAGTGGAAGAGCTTGCTCCTAAATACAGCAGGGAAAACTTTGTTGACATCTGTGTGATGATCCATCCAGCAATTGACAAACATCTTCAGGCTCTTTCTCCTGAGGTTAAAACCAACAAAACTCCCAAGCCAAACAGTGTCTCCACAGCCTAATTAGCCTGGGATATGTTAGTCTTTGTAGTCGGTGGTCACTTTAACTGTATCAGCTTGTAGACATCATGGCCAGCTGGGTGAGTCTCTGGCCGGAGTGAGATTACACAGTGTAGGTTCTGTGATAGCAGCTTTCCTGCCCACCCCCACGGGTCCCCTCTGCAGGGATGGGTGTGGGCTCTCACAGGCCTGTCTTCAGTTCCCTGCTGCCAGAGTTTTGCTGTGCTGGACTGAAAATTTTGACAGCAGCTATTTGCTTCAGGGGAAGCTGGAGAAGGAAGAGGAAGGAAGCAAAAAAAGAAGAGAATGTTGGCTCAGGAATGCCTGAGCTGTATTTCTGTGCATGAAGCTACTTGGGAAGGGAACAGAAAAAGGAATGAAAGCCCTAAAATGTTTGATTAGTACTTAGCAGCCCCTCTTTACAATGGAGAGCTCACATTTTAGCAATAGGTTGGCAGGTGTGTATGAAGAGTGGCTTCTGAAACCTCTGATAATGTGCCCGAACTCGACCCTGACCTGGTCTTGAAATATATTCAGTCTTAAGTCTGTTTATTGCGCATGTGAATTTAGTGCCTCTTACATTCTTTAAATAGTTGATCTGTATCAAGTATGCTTCATCCCAGGGCTTAGCTGGAATTGCTTGTCTGCAGTTGCTTCTTCCTGGCACTGGGTACAGGTACCAAAATGAGAGCAGGATGACTCTCTTGCAGGCATGTGGGGTTTTTTTGCTGATTTTAATGTTTTCTGTGCCTGGTTAGGAAATTATGAGGAGGTGAGGAAATTCTTGGTGTGTAAGGGACAAGAAAAGCAGAGACCGCATGAGTATCTTAGAGAAGAAGGGGATGGGGTGTATAAGACACTGACAGTAATGTGAGACAACTGCTCTATGGACAGTGGCACTGTAAAGAATGAGTCTACTTCTACTGCTTCTACTTCTACTGTAGTTGTAGAAATAATACTTCTGTGGTATTTTAATCTAAAAGCGCAGATTCTGTTAGTGCTGCAAGGTGGAAGTAGGCATAGTCTATGATGTTTGCTCCAAAAAACCACAAACAAGTACCACTGACAGGGAAAAAACAGCATGGTTTGAACAATACATTAAACAAAATGGGTAGTTACACACTAGATGTTTAATTGTGGCTTTTGCTTACCTTTCAGTGATAGCTTAAATAGCCTTGATTTTTTTACGGGTTTCTTTTTAGGTGTAAGAATGAAGATGATAGGAAGGTGCAAGCTGGGCATGGAAGGTGGATATATGTTTCAAAGAAACCTTACATAAAATTGAAGAATTGTAAAATCAAGCTAATGGAAGAATACTGTTTTTCCCCAAGGCAAAATCAGGCTATTAAAACTCACATGCACGGCACGTTAAGGTGAAAAAAAAAATCACAAAATGCATTAGGAAGAAGGGTTTTGATTTATTGCTTGTTTGGTGTTTTTTGTGGGTTTTTTTTGAACCACACATCACAGACCAGACACAGTAAAATACTGATTTATCTTACAGTGCAATAAAGAGGTAAGGAGAGTATGCAATTGTGATTTGTAATAATGCATTTAAATTTGCATATCTTACATGGGCTTTTTGACAGAATCTCCATGACAAGAAACAAAGCTGTGACGTGAAAAGTTTAATTTCTACTAATAGAACATTATCTTTTTATATGTATGACATAATGAGGTAATAAGCATATGAAAATACTTGCAAAAAATTGTTCCAGTACTCAGTTGTTTTTTTACTTCCTTAATAGTTCCTATTTTTTTTTCAGCTTCATGTTGAACATGAGCCTTGTTATGATCATTGAGAATGTGAAGCTGGCTCGTGAATATGCCTTACTGGGAAATTATGACTCTGCAATGGTCTACTACCAGGGAGTTCTTGACCAAATGAATAAGTATCTGTACTCTGTGAGAGATACCTATCTGCAACAGAAATGGCAGCAGGTAAATAGCACTTTTCTGGGAACATCTTGAGGGAAAAGCCTTGAAGTAGCAAGAACTGCCTATCTTATTGTAAACAAAAATATAAAGAGACTTACCCCATTCTCTCATAAACTAGTGTCATTATGTATAGGCTTCTTTTTTGTTATATAGACTGGTTTAAGTCGTCTTTATGATTTCTTTGTCTGTCAGTGGCAGAGCAGTGAATGATGCAGCAATCAATGCTGATGAGTACCCCTGTCATGCTCAGGTCTTTTAGCCTGGTACCATTCAGGTCTTATTTCCCTCAATGTTTTAGTAGGACTAAGGTCCTTGATAGCAAGTGAGTTGATAATTTGTCCTCAACAAAAACCCTCTTTTTTTTTTTTTTCATTGATAATCTTCCTGTTAGGTTGATACTTTTGATTGATATTTAGTCTGTTAGGTTCTGTCATACCTGTTTAATCTGCAAAATTTGTCAAAAGTCTCTTTGATGTTAAATCCCAAATCTCTTCGTTTGTTCTTTAAATGTGCTGAGGAAGGCAGAAAAACATCCTTAATATCTAATGTGCATAATTCTTGCATAATTCATAATACTTACTGAAGTAGAATTAGGTAGCTTGTTAAACCCTGTGGAATCCATCCAGGCATTACATGGGCTTGAACAGAGGACTGTTACAAACTTATTTCCAATGTGCTTAATCTACCTTCTTGTTTTTTAATCAGGTTTGGCAGGAGATAAGTGTGGAAGCTAAGCATGTGAAAGATATAATGAAAACACTGGAGAGTTTTAAACTAGACAATACTCCATTGAAAGCCTCACAACAAGAATTACCAGCTCACGATGCAGAAGTCTGGTCTTTGCCAGTACCTGCTGAACGTAGGTAAGAGGAAACCTGAAGACCTAAACTAATATTTATCAGGACAAAGTGTGCTTTGACTTCAGCCTGTCGTGGTGTAATTTTTGTTCTTGAACTTAGGTGTGTTACACTTACACCAGCAGCTTGACACCATTTGTGGTGAAGGAGATGTCATTTTGAGGCAGCCTAATCCAGAATGTCCTGGGGGTTTTATCTTACATAGTCTTGACTAATGTCAAGCTTCTTCCCCCCACACACTGTTGCCCAAGTTGTTTGGTTTTTTTTCTCTTTTGTCTCTGTTGGCATTAATTAGCTGGTTCAGGATGCTAAAGACATTGTTCTGTGTGTCTAGTGGTTTTTTGTTTGGTTTTTTTGTCATAGCTATCTGACCTGGTTCACTGGAGGTTCTAACAGATGCCAATGGTAGCTTGAAGGAGGGGACAGGAGTGTGTACAAAGCAGACACAGAACTGCATTTTGACAGAAAGTGACTGTTAGATTGATTACTTTAGCTGTATTGCCAAACTATTGTTTGTTTAATTTTCTCTAAGCTCCATATTACTTCTACTGATGAAATATACAAAGCAAGGCACTTGTTTTAAGCAGGTGGACCCTGAGCTTGTGGCACAAGGAAAATGGATTTTTAGTCACTATCTAAAAATACCTGTCTTGTTTCTGACATACAGATTTTTATCTTGAGCAAAGTGGCTTTTCAGGTTGTAACCAGTTGATTAGGTGATGTAGTGCTCACCAGTGGCTTTACACTGAGGCTTTTTGCATATGTTACGACTAACTAGACCTTCGCCAGGACCCCGGAAGCGCCAGTCTGCTCCGTGCAGTGATTGCAGAGGTCACAATAACCGTGTGAGTGCAGCTGTCAGAGGCTCCCACCGTCCGTCCTCCCGGAACCCCAATGACAAAGGGAAGGCAGTCCGCAGCCGGGAAAAAAAGGACCAGCAGAATAAAGGAAAAGAGGAAAAGGTACACTTGCAAATAACTTCATGGAGTTGAGAAACTCAGCCGTGCTTTCTTACAGCTGATTGTATTATAAAATGATGTGCCTATAAAATGTTTCTTCTGTTCATGTCAATGTCCTGATATGAATCTTACCTTGTAAGGTGTCTTTTTTTTGTGCACAGTGTTGCTTTTGGATTAATTAAAAACAAACAGTTGCTCTGGGAAGTTGAGATCTGGTAAATGTATCTGAAGGTGGGTGCCAAGAGGATGTTTCCAGGCTCTTCTTGGTGGTGCCAAGTAATAGGACAAGAGGCAACAGGCAGAAACTGATGCACAGAAGTTCCACTTGAACATGAGGAAGCACTTTTTTTACTGTGCGAGTAACCATGCACTGGAACAGATAGTCCAGAGAGGTTGTGGAGTCTCCCTCGCTGGAGATGCTCAAGAAGCATCTGGACACAATCCTGTGCCATGTGCTCTGGAATGATGCTGTTTGAGCAGGGAGGTTGGACCAGATGACCTACTGTGGTTTCTTCCAATCTGACCCATTCTGTGATTCTGTGACATGTTCACTGCAACTTGAAGGCAGTTGTTTAAAATGATACCACTGAATTTCTGAAGTAGAGCCTGATGAAGCTCATTCACATGGGATGTCCTTGTGGCTTAATTGCTTTCAGTATAATTTAAACCAAGATTGAATTGCTTATTCCAAAGCATGTCAAGATTTACTTAATCCCTAAATGAGACCCTTGCCTTTTCTTTTCTTTTCTTTTTTCTTTCAAGATATATTGCTAGCTCCATACTCTCTTCAGTTGTAAACAAACAAAACCCCAGCATACTTGAACTATGGTATTCTTGACAATCAGTGTGCTTCAATTTTTTGCTTTGTGCTCTGGTCTCCATTAATTTAGCAGATGACCAAGGTAAAAGATCATACAGCAAACAGTAGATTCATAGTTTTCCAGGGCCTAAATAAATAAATCAAATATCCATGCAATAGTTTGTTAGCTTCAGCAACCTTAAGTTGTGGCAAGGTGTCAGGTCCAGTGGAGATAGTATAATCTACAAGGGTGGAATTATTTAGCTGTGTATGGTACTACTTTTATTAGGAGCTAAATTGGATTGTCTTTAAGTGATAATCCTCTATCCATCAGAATATATCCACAGAGAGACAGGATAGGTCTCTTTTTCTCTTTTACAGCTGTTCTGTCATCACCAGTGCTTGCTGTTAAATGTATAAAACCGGGGTATGTCTAGTGCATTTTATTTCCTTTCAGATGCACGGTCTCTGCTGTTTGAGCTCTTTCAACTATGTAGCTTCTTTGCTTCCATTCTGCTGCAGAGCTGCTTCTCTGCTGTTCATGTCCATGCTTCAGTATTAGTTAACTAACTGGTTTTACCCTGTGGTCTCCCTGCAGATCACCATTGCTCATTCTACGTATGGAAGTCATGCTTAATTTTTCTTTTTTTTTGGGTCCCACATATATGGCATATTTATGACAGAGAATTTGAGATACTCTCACTGTGACACTTTGTGGTCCAGTATTACACATAATTTTCCCATACTCTGTCTCAGTTTCAGATTTCTGTGGGAGAAGAGGCAGAAGAAACTCTTACACTGGGATAGGTGTATGCAGTTTTGATTAGGTACCAAAACAAAGAAACTGCTTCAGTACAATATGCTGGCTTTGGGGAGAAGGAAATGGAGCCAGGGCACTACAGAAATGTGGGTGAAACACATAGATCCATCCTGCAGTGCAGCTGTAATACGGATGCTTCATAATTTTCATGCTGGTTTATGTTGCCACCTTCTGAAAATATGATGCTGTTGTGGACTTGTGGTAAAAATTCATTAGCAGCATAACCATTGCTATGTATTTACATTGTTGTATCCTTTATATGTAGAACAAATCCCCATCTGAGATTTCAGAGTCTGAACCAAAGAAATTTGATAGTACTGGATATGACAAAGATTTAGTAGAAGCTTTGGAAAGAGATATAATTTCTCAGAATCCCAACATTCGATGGTAAGTTTGAGTACTGCTGCTAGTCTCTTGAGTTGTTTCTATTTCCTCTCACATGATATGACAAGAATTAAGTATTTTAACAGATAGTTATATGTAAAAAGTACATACAGGTTTTCCTTACTGCCTTTAAACAGGGAACCAAACTTCAGTTGAATACTTATAGAGCTCAAAAATATTTTCCACACATAGATTTGTATAATAGTTTGGGCTGGTTGGGACCTTTAAAGATCAGCTAAAACAGTCCCCTGCTGGGTCAGGGACATCTTTCTCTAAATCAGGTTGCTTCAAGTCCTGTTCAGCTTGGCCATACAGAGTTTCTCAAAATTTTCTGAGAGTCCTAAAATCAATTTTCGAGATTCTCTTTTGCAATGTAAACATTTCTAATGTCTGTCAGTGTCTCTTCATTTGAAAATCTGTTTTGCTACTCAGGGGCATATCAAGACAGAAAACTGATGAACAAAGAAGTTATGTCAATAAAGGAACCCTTTGAAATGTTGCTGGGTGCCATGTGGCCACTAGTATAAAATATAACCCTGTGCCAGTACCTTTACATAAATGTGTTAAATATTAAACCTTGTATAAAGGTTTTGTGTTCTGAATGTTTCCATGCTTAGGTGGTTTTGTGAGGATTTAATGAGCAAAAATCTTCTGGCAAATAAAGTAGGCTTTATAAAAAACTTGAACAGTCCCACAAAACACTTTGTGTGCATGCAACTGTCTTGTATTTCAGTTTAATATTTATGTTTCAGTTTTTATATTGAATCTTAAATTACAACTTCAGATTTGAAACCAATTCTTCATATAGATGTGTTTTGAAACCAAAATATTACCTGGGCACATGCTGATAAGAGGAATGCCCTGAAAGTTACTTTCAAGGAAATAAAACCAGCCTATAAGGTATCTAAGAATTAATACTTTAGTAACTCTGAAAAAGAATTCTAAAAATTCTGTTTAATTCCACTCCATTTACTAACCTTTAGCAGGTTGTTCTTGTAACAATGAAAGATGGTATTTAAGTTTCAGGGGCATCCAACCTCTCAGCAAAAGAAGAAAGCATAATTGGTAGTTAGCCTAAGTTTAACCTGCTTTCCTTTGCATGTCTTTCTCTGTATACTGACAGTGGTATTCTAGTGAAATAGTTCTTTTTATTTTTTGCTTTTGCATCCTGGAGTCTGCCAGGCAGATGTCAATTGTAGCTGTTACAGGCTTTTGCCATTAGAACGTAAATAATTCAGAGAAATTAATTAAATTTATGGGAGAGCCAATGTGTAACAAGAAGTTTAATTATATGGTTTTCTGAGTTGTGGAGTGATTCTGTTGCCTGCTGTCTGAATCTGTCAAACAACTTTCTCTTTCTTGTCAGGGATGACATTGCTGATTTAGTAGAAGCCAAAAAGCTGCTTAAGGAAGCTGTAGTTTTACCAATGTGGATGCCAGAGTTTTTCAAGGGGATTAGAAGACCGTGGAAGGTATGAAAAAATCTGCTCCTGCGATCATAAGTAGGATTTTGGGATTGGATCTTGACAGAACAAGAAATTTCAAATGTTTTACAGTTTAAATAAATTCTTCCCATGTTTTAGTAACAAAATTTATTGCAAACAATAACAACAAAATAAACAACAACCTGCACACTGTCTTTAGCCACATGTCTGTGAGTAAGCAATGATATTCACTACTTGCCTTTGAATAACTTTTCAAGGGAAAATTTACATCCAGTAGTTTACTACTGCACTAAACAAACTGTAAAATTCTCTGCTGATTCTTGTCCTAAAAGTGGTTCTTTTTCATTTTAATAGGGTGTGCTGATGGTTGGTCCTCCTGGTACTGGAAAGACCCTGCTAGCAAAAGCTGTAGCCACTGAATGCAAGACAACTTTTTTCAATGTTTCTTCTTCCACACTTACCTCAAAATACAGAGGAGAATCTGAGAAACTTGTTCGTCTGCTGTTTGAAATGGTGATTTAAGTTTCTGAAAATGAACAGGGAGATAATGAAGTAGAATCACCTCCAGAACAGTGAAACCTTACCAAGGTTTCAAACTCAGAGCATACATAAATAGCTGTCCAAGCTTCAAATGCTTGGGGCATTCCTGATTTGTCCATTTGCATTTCAGGATTATTCCTAAATGGATTTATAAAAGCTGAAAAATAGGTTGTCTTACATTAGAGGTAGCTCACTATAAGCTGGTGAGTGCTGCAGAACATACTTGAATGCAAATCTAGGGACAGAATTAATTGCTTTCTGGGTGAGAACCCTATTTAGGCTGCATGTTTCGTTGTTTTTGTGGGTGGTTTTTTGTTTGTGGTTAGAAGGAACTGGCCTTCCAAACTGTGGTTGACTTCAGAGCACTTAATACTTGAAATGGGCTGAGAAAACAGTTGTGTTTTTTCCTATGTGTTACCAGATGTGTGTGCAGTGTTTGCTAGAGTGCCCAGTACTGAAGGGGACAACAGAGTTGCAATCACAGTAATCAGAAAAGGCAGGAAATAAATGATCTTTTACATTACAGTTTGTTAGGCAGGATACCAGCTCATTTAATGTGATTGGTCAAAAATGCAGATAACACAATGAACAGCATCTCAACTGCTCTAATACAATAGCTTTTATTATCCTGGATCCTTGTCTTTAAATGCTCTTGTTTTAAAAAATGTCAGTTATTTTGCAGTTGACCTATCTCTTGGACAGGTTCCGTGTCATGGTGTCCCAGCTTAACATTCATCCTGGCTTTAACTGAAATCTTATTCAAGCATTCTGTCATGACTTGCACAGTTAAAAATGTTATTCCTAGTGTAGGAAACTGCCTATAACTTATGAAATGTTTGTTTATAGCCCAAACAAGTACAGGACTTTGCCAAAAGCTCTTCTACTCAAATTCTCTGAATGAGTGCACAGCTGCTCTGTACCTGAGTGCTGGGGTCCAAGAGGCGGAAGGGTGGGGATCTTTGATACTTAGAAGCTGGGGTAAATACAGCATTACTCAGCTCTGAATATGCTGCTACTCCTTAAATGGGAGTGAGCTGCTATTTCAGCTTCTGGTTTATCCTTTGTTTTCTTCAGGCTCGATTTTACGCCCCAACCACCATATTTATTGATGAGATAGACTCCATCTGTAGCCGCAGGGGAACTTCGGAGGAACATGAAGCCAGCCGACGTGTGAAGGCAGAGCTACTAGTTCAAATGGATGGTAAATAACCTGATCACTGGGAACTGCTGGACTGGAGGAAACTTGAGGGACAAAAAAAAAAAAAAATAAAATTTCATTCTTCGGAAGCAGTTTTTCGAAAGGCTTACGTGAAATTGGGGTTAAAAGCTACAAGTGACATTATTTAACGGTCTTTTGGTCTATGAGCTATGATCTTGTATTAGTGGCCCAGAATAAGGGAGATTCAGTGGGAAATACAAGATTTCAAAGGAGCAGCAGAAAAAAAAT
Source organism: Trochalopteron elliotii (assembly GCA_024734555.1). Taxonomy (NCBI): domain Eukaryota; kingdom Metazoa; phylum Chordata; class Aves; order Passeriformes; family Leiothrichidae; genus Trochalopteron; species Trochalopteron elliotii. Next base: position 35,970 of record JANPWX010000380.1, read on the forward strand.
CCTCCTTCTCTCAGTCTTTGTCTGGCATATCACTCACTTCTTCAAAATTAAGTAAAAAGTGGTTCAAAAGAACTGTTACCTGTTTCTGTTATACTTCAAAGGCAGCGTTGCAGTTAATTTCTTTGCGATCTCTTTTTCTCCTAAAAATATAAATAACAAGTGAAAATCTTCTGCTTTATAGAAGTGGTTGAGAGAGTTTTCATTTTAAAACGCTGAGTTCAATACAGATATGTGGCTAATATTTCACAAATCAACCAAGTTCAAAAGTAGGTAACAACACAGAGTTGCTATAGAGGCATCTATTTTATACTTTGGGGAGCAGAGAGAAGGAAAGGAACTGCTAAGTAGTGCTAATCTTTAAACTGATTTGTGATAGAATTCCATGAGTCAGAAGATTTGCATAATTATTTCTCCTTCTCTGATGTTGGTACCCTTTTATTTTTGTCTTTAAAGAGTAGCAGAGCTCTAATACTCTTCTCGTATCAAGTATGTATATAATCTGATTTTATTAGTTAGAACTATTTGAATCCTTTTACTTAGGCATTCATAAAAAGTGTTTTATATGCAGACTCTCAGGCAGACTAGGTACAATGGCTATCCCACAGCCCAATCCTGTTGTTCTAAGCAAAAACAGTAGAGAGACTAGCAATTTTACCAAAATTACCTTCTTCCTGTTGTAGCGGATTCATAGTATTTAGAAACTGAGGTGTTCTATCTGTCTCTAAGAAGTTGTGATTTAGTCCACCAAATTTAAACATTCACCTCAGCAGTTTGTACAGTCCACCTGTACACATGAAACCTTTGGCCTGACTTCAGAAGTGAATACACCTTGTAGGGGAGTCATGCTGCTTTTGTGTGGTTGTTGGTGAATACTGACGGGGGATTGGGTTTTGGTCTGGTGATGGTGCTGGGCATTGTTTTGTTTCCTCACCTGCTGCTACAAGATGTTGACATGAAAATTGAACCACTGTTGTGGCAGAAGTACAAACAACTCTGCTGTAAAACCATTCTAGCCACGATAGAGAGGAACTTCCTGGTCTGAGCAGTGGCCTATACCCCTGCTGCTATTTAAACCAAGCTTCCATTTATGCTTGCAGGCTGTCATAGAGATGAAAAAGCAAACAGACTCTGTTGCGCTTGGTGATTCTATTATGCTTGGGCTCATTAAAGTGCAGTAGAGTAGCTGCTTTAATACTGCAGAACTGTTTTCTCTGTACATGAAATTTAAAAAAAACCCATATATTTCACCTCCTCTTTTCTCCACTGCAGGTGTTGGGGGGGCTACTGAAAATGATGATCCTTCTAAGATGGTCATGGTACTTGCTGCTACTAATTTCCCTTGGGATATTGATGAAGCCCTAAGACGGAGACTAGAAAAGAGAATTTACATTCCTTTACCATCAGGTATGAAGAGTTAGGGAGAGGAGTGGTTAAAAATTCTAAAACCTAAACTTTGTCAACATTCCATTAATATTGATAATTTGGTTTAAAAATCTAATTGATATGCATATGCGCATTCACTTACGGATTCAGGACCAGCTTGAACGTTTACTGCTGTCGCAAGTACAGCATCCTTTTTCTCATTCTTCCTTCTTATCCTCCTTCAATTTATTATTTATCTTCAGAAAGCAAATTATACAGACTCAATTTTCTTTTCTGTGATTAGCCAAAGGTAGAGAGGAACTCCTAAAAATAAATCTGCGAGAACTGGAACTGGCTGATGATGTTGACCTTGCAAACATAGCTGAGAAAATGGAGGGTTATTCAGGTGCAGACATTACCAACGTATGCAGGTAAGTTGCATTGCATCATTTGTGTTACTACTGCTGCAAACTTTGGGAAAATTGTTTGTCAGATAACCAGTTTACATTATTAAAGTAAATGGATAAAAATATAACTTGTCTTTTATGTATGGCTAAAAGGTGAAATACCGCATTAATATTTATCTACATTTCCATTTGAAGAGTAGTTGCGACGTAGTAATCTAATAAGCTGTGATTTAGGTAAAATTCCACCTTCTTTCATATAGACTAAATTCCATGTATGAGGACTATCCAGAAGATGGTAAACTTTAACTTGTTAGAGTTGCAGTCATTCTGCTTGGGCTATATGACTTCTGCAGAAATCCATATGGAAGAGGCAACAGTGATAGAGGCTGGAATAATTAAAGTAAAAACATGGAGTTTTCTTGTTTCATCACATGGAAAAGGTGTAGAGTCTTGTGTGGTGGCACAAGAGCTATGTACTCAGCACATTGTTTTTTGTAATGAGAGTGACTAAAGTTTTCTGCTACCTCCTTCCTTTCCCTGTCTCATCTGTACTGTTGGCATACAGTTTGTAGGCCTATTCTCTAGCCTAGATTCCCGACATAATTGACTAAAAATATCTTCTTATTCTTCCCTTTCATTTTCTTAGAAAAATTGGAAAGGGAAGGAGAGGACCGATCTATTAAGAGACAAGTGTCTGCTGTCCTGTTTATATCAAAAGACTTGCACTGGCACAGTTGCAGCAGTGGCAAACTCTGAGATCTGCAGTACGGGACAGAGAACTGAAGCTGCTTAAGGTGCTGTTGTCATCTGATAATAAGCACCTGTGTAACACTGCTTTCAGGCTTTGGAGGTAGCACTGAAGCATGGCAGGGCAAGGCTTGAGCTCCTAGTTGTTCCAGCCCAACTTTTGTGGGGCTGTGCTTTGAGCAGGATGAGAGAGCTGGAGTAAAACACCTCCTGGCTGCTTCCTCAAATGTGGATCCGTTTCTTGCCTAGATTCTTAACATGGCTCTACAGACATGTGTCAGCACAGCTGAGAGGACAATGTGCTGTGCCACAGGGATGAAAGCAAGTGGCCTGTACACAAAGTTGCCACCAAAGGCTCTGTCAGCAGGGCCACTTGCAGGCTGAGCTAAAAGTTTGAAGCCTCAGTACGGTTTCCTGAACAAATCTTGCGCAGTGTCTGGGAAAAGAATGGTATGTGAGTTGCTCTGGATCTGTGTTGTGGAGATTTGTTTCATTTGTAGGTTTGTGAGATGAATTTCTGGTGTTCTTTTGATCAGTCTTGGTTCTGCTTTGAAAGGAGTTTGTGTTAATAGGTTCATGTTATATAAAAGAGAGTTTATTTGGTCTGCTGCTTTGTGCATTTTAGCTGCAGTTTGTCTCCTCCAGTGTGTTCAGTGTTTGTTGTCTGTCATTAATTTTACACTGAATGTCAATACACTTATTTTAGAAATGAAAATACTTGTAATGTTTTTCAGTGAATTTTATGTGTGTATGTATTTCTGCACAATTACTTTGGATTTTTTTAACCAAAGCCCCTTTGTACAAATACTATTAAACAAAAAAAAGGCAAACAGATTAAAAAACACAAAGAAACATCTGAATCTTCTATTTGTGGCAGTCTCTGAAGTGATGACTGAGGTGGCAGCAAGCAGAAAACCAGATAAACTGAGATCTGGATGTACATGGTTTGAAATCACTAAGAAAGTACTCGTGTTAGCCTGTGTATTTGCACTTGGTCCATGGTGTCAGGAGAAATAGCTCTTGGATATTTCATTTACATTGAGATAAAAAGATGTGGATGATTTAAAAGTGCTTTTTTATGGTTCAGGCTCTCGGTATATAAGCATATAAGTTCAGACCTATAAACTATGACAGTCCTTGATAGTGACACAAGTAAAACACAAGAATCAGTGGACCAAGAACACTGGTTTACTGAAATGACTCTCCTATCTTAAAGAATTTGAGGGGAAGTCCAAAGTTTGCTGAGCCAGAGTGAAAAAACAGTCAGAGGTAACACTACAGTTCCTAGCAGTCAGCATATAACCAGGGGGAAACAAAGGTGAACCTTCATTTTCAAATGACATTCAGGAAATACAAAATGCATCCAAACTGCAGATTAGAAGTGAGTATGAACTAACTTTGAATTGTTGTTTTGAGTGGATTGTCAATGTTGAAAGGCCTTTAGAACAGAACTGGCACCTGTTGTGTCTTCCAGTGGGTGGCTGCCTGTTTTTTGAATAGAGCTTTGGTGCTTCTCCAGGCACCAAGAGTGCATTTGAGAAAGCACCAGTTCAGTTTGGAATGACTGTCCATAAAATGACTTTACAAAAGGAGTGGTGGCAGATGCAATTCAGTTCTTGTAGTGTGTTAAGGTATGATGGGCTTGTTGGTTGGTTGGTTGGCTGGCTGGATTGTTTTTGCTGTACTTTCTGTTTTTTTTAACTGCTGTCTGGAAGCAAATTAGATGCATGGAATGTCCCCCCCATGCCATTGTGTAACAGTAGCTTATGGTTTACAAATGATGTTGTAACAGTGAAGCATGGTGATATTTGGTTGAGGTGGAGTTCAACAAGGCAACCTCCTTTTGGTTGTTCCGAAATTTTAGTTCCTGTATTAGAGATTTTATTTTATTAATTAACACTGAGATTAGTTCAGGTGGTCAGAGCATGGTGCTAATAATGTCAAGATTGCGAGTTTGATCCCTGTACAGGCTGTTCATTTAAGAGTTGGATGTGATGATCTTTGTGGGGCCCTTCCAACGTGGAATATTCTGTGATTCTGTGAATTATTTAGTAAATACCAGAAATCTGACAGTTATACAGTTATGGTTTCCTTTAGTAGGAGGGGATGGTACAAAACAGAATATGCTCAAACCGTTTCTCTAAATCCTGGAAGACAACGCCTAAGTTTTTCTCTCTTTGGATTCTCACCTTGTGATATGACACAATACACTATTGTGATATCACCCAGATTACACTTCCATCTTTTTTACTGCTAGACAGATAAGCAGCGTTTTCTTGTTATTATAAGATATGCAACAATGAATTGGCAGGAACTTCAGCCTTACAGTGTTATCCAATTATCACCTCACCAGCTTATCACCTGCTGCTACCAGACTTGGTGCTGGAAATCTAAACGTAGTCAAACCTAACACGAAAGAAAATGACACACTTGTAAATCACTCAGTGCTCATTAAAGCCAGAAGTTTGTGGAGCTACAGACAGAACAGATTTTGTTATTTAACATTTAGTTCTTGAGTGTACACGTTGGAGGTAGATACTGTTGACTCCTCTGTCTTTGAAGTGGGATTCCTGTTCAAACCAGGAGACATTCAAAACACTCCAGCTACTCCCTCTATATCTAGGAGGAGTGAGATTATTACTGCCTTGTTCCTCTTTAAAAATACTGTAAACAGCAGCTACATCATAGGCATGCAGTGACATCAGCTAAACCTGTTTGTCTTTACCTCTTTTGCCTAGCCTGTGAATAGTAGCTGTTCAGATAATGCCATGTTTGAAAAATATGGTTAACGTGGTATTGTAGCTTGTACAAGCTCTTGGAGATCTTCCCATAAAAGTTTACAGTTCTTTACTGAATCTTTTTGAATGCAGCAGCTTAACTTGGAATGCTGTGTTGAGCCTTTCAGTAACTGAACTCACCATGCTGTATTGAGTAATGATTTTATTTTCTTACCCTCCTGACTAGAGATGCATCATTGATGGCTATGAGGAGGCGTATTGAAGGCTTGACACCAGAAGAAATAAGAAATCTTCCCCGAGATGAAATGCACATGCCAACAACTATGGAAGACTTTGAAATAGCTTTGAAGAAAGTTTCTAAATCTGTTTCTGCTGCGGACATTGAGAAATACGAGAAATGGATAGTTGAGTTTGGATCATGTTGAGTTGTCTTCTCTTGAAGAAACCACCTTATGTCTTAAAACAGCTTTAGAAGTAATTGGTGATGTGTCAGTGCACTGCATGCTCTTTTTAACTTTTGTAATTTAAGAGCAACAGATGTCTAAATAAATTTTTTTTCTAAAATGCAAGTTCTGCCTAACTCTCTTACTCTTACTCTCTTACTCTCTAACTAGCTCAGAAGTCATCCATTTTTCACAAATGCTGATGGTATCTGATTTGATTTTCAAGATTCTAAAATTACTTTAATACTAGAACTCCTGTCATCAGCGTATTTATATTTACTCTTGAAAAATTGCTGTTGTGTCAAAAAAAACCCCCAAACTAGCCCTGCTAAGTGAGTCAGGGATGCTGAGAACTTGAAAATGGGACAAACAAGATGCAGTTACACAGATAGTTTTCCTAGCTGATCTTGGAGAATGCTACTCTTAAACTGTTCTTAAAGAACTTTTGCAAAGGCTGTGATGTGGAACAGCAACCTTTGTGCTGGAACAGTCAATGGAGTCAGTGAGGTTTGAGCAAGGGGTTTACATGAGCTGTTAAATATTAAAATATGTCCAGCTGGTGTAAACGAATTCTGTGCAGCCAGCAGTGATGCTGTCAAGTGTAGTTTCCTTGTTAATCTGAGAAATCAAAAGCTTTCTGGCATTAATTCTGGAATGGTTTTTTCTTCCTTGGCTGTCTGGTACTGCAAGCAGCAAAACACTAGACTGGTGAGTTGGGCCTGGTTTACATGGTTATTCTGGTAAGGCTGTTCTGATAAGGCAGCATGTGTTGTGTTTGTGCTCAGTTGGTAACCCTGGCTTTACAACTGACATAAAATCTAAATTCTCATTTTTCCTTACTTAACTGCTTCTACATGCCACTAATCTGAGAATGGTTCTGCAGTAACCATCCAGGTAATATTTTTAGATTTTGCTGAACAGTGGTAATTGTAACTAAACCACCTTTAATTTCTATCCATCTTCTACTGTTTGGGAAATATTTCTTCCTGCTAGCTCCTCCCAGTGCAGCCAGCTGTAGCTCTGCTTATGGGTAAACGTAATGATTTTTTCATGAATCAAATAGGTCTGGACTTGTTCCAGCTGGTAGATAACATGCTGTATAAAGCTGGCTGTGGAATTCCTGCTCATGTGTCTCTTCTGCAAGGTAGGTGAGAAAGACAAATGGTAATGCAGAGTTGCAGTCTGAGTAGGAGGCAAGTGCATCTCAAAGACACAGCTGTGTAAATGCCATTATTGTGAGCATCTTGTTCATGTGCCCGAAATTCATTGCTATGTTGTGAATGACAGCTGGACACACCGAAAAGGGACTTCCTTCTAGTGGTGTCAGTGAGGAGAGGCTCAAGTAAGACACTGAGATCTTGTGAGAGCTCCTGAATCCCTGGGTGGACCTGGCATGATGAACCCAGAAATGAATGGAAAAAGTTGAGGTGAGTATACAGGTGTGTGTACATTAATAGACTACTTCCATTTCCAGAATGGAAAAAAAAAATTATTTTTGGATAGTCTTATATGTCAGCGTTAAGAAAAATATGCAATATTTTGAAGATGTGGGTACTCTTAATACTTATTTTTCTGTTTGTATGTAAAGATGAGAGTGTAGCTGTCAGCTATTGCTGTGGATTTCTTCTCATAGTTCACTGCAAACAAATCAGAATACTTAATCCATCTTCCACATAAGAAGGGAGAGTTGGCAGCAGTCCATTAAGGGGCCACTTAGTCTAAGTGAGATATGTTTTGAGAACTCCTAAGTAAACCTCAACTTAAAAGCAGTATTTTAGTACTCAACCAGCCCTGTTCACTCTGAATGAACAAAATTAACATCTCTGTAATGCGTAGTATAGTAGAGAAAAGGTGACAGAGGCTGAATTTGTAGCTCAGAGGTTCATTTCGGTTTGGAACACACAATGTGGTGATACACAGTTCTGAGGGCAGGAAGGGCTGCAGTGAGGTGCTTGTGAGGAGATGACGTTGCTGCTTCTATGAACCTACCATTATTTTGGGTAGATGGGTCTTGTTGGGTTTTCTTTTTCAGTTCCTAGTGCCCCCACATACCTTCCCCTAGAGGGCACATGTATCCTGATCAGTTCATGTCCTGGAAAAATGAGACCTACCATGACTGGCATGCAGGGCAGTTGCCCATTCCCTTCTGCCTTGGTTGGGTGAGGCAGTTTTTTAATCGATTTACAAAATAGTTCAGAGTGGTGCCAGCTCACAGTAGCACTTCTCTGAAAGGCATGAGACTCGTGATTTGGGAAAACCAATGTACATGCTAAAGCAGAAACACAAAAGCTTTAATTTTTTAAAGACTCAGTAACTCCAACTCCATAAAGCAGCAGAAACTGTCTGGCAGTTACTGTGTTCACGATTTGCACTATTTTTAGAATTCCATTAACCTGATGGTAATATTTCTTTCCTGGTGCTTTGTAACTTTGCAGAAATCAGCCAAGTTTTGAAGCAGTACCAAGACTTTCAGCCTTAACCATGGATTTGTTGCAGCTGTTTAGAACAGCTAAATTTCTTTGTGGCTGTTGCAGGTGCTTGGTTTCCAGTTTCATAAGGAGGGATGCAAAGAGCACATGCAAACAGCTGCCGAGTTTCCATCTGCAGTGTAATTCCTACTGTGTTTGTGCAGTAAGGGAGAACTAGTGTGCTTCTAGTCCATCCTTTTTTTTTATTCCCAGAAGAAGCTAACTTCAGCCTTGTACATCACTTCTTGATGGGGGCCAGGGAATATCCATGTACAGAGAAGTTTGTCCACACCTGTTTGAAGATTTGCTCTTCTCTGTGCAGTCACCATTCCTGTGCTAATCCCAGCAGTTTCCTGTTCATCCACGGGTGGCAATCCTTCTGCCACCCAAAAGGTACTAGAACAAAAACCTGAAAAACAAGGGGAAGTTTGAGCAGTGTCCTCATTACCTTGAGCTGCTGTGGTGAAGTGCACCACACATTGCACTGCTGGATGGTGAAGTTTGGTTTGGTTTTTTAACAAGGCCAAGCTGGTGTTAGAAATGTTCCTTTTATCACTGCAGTGCTGTCAGTTCAGTGAGAAATTGAGAGTTGCTCCTGTCACATGTTGGAGTGCGTGTCTCTTTGGTCAGCCCGGTGTTCGGCTAGACCTCCCAGCAGCTCCGACACGCCACAACAGGATCGATCTGCGGGTCTTGGCTCAGCAGCCCCTGGACTTTTGCTGTCACGGCCGTGGTGTAAATGAAAGAGGGGACTCTAGGAGGGTCGGGAGGAACAGAGGTTTATTGGGGGGTCACAGGGGAACCCCTTACCTCCTGCCCGATGCCTCAGGAGAGACCTCGGACAAAGGCTACAGGGGGGTTTTGTCCAGGACAGGTTCAAGGGGTGGATACAAACTACAAACCAATAAAACAAAGCAAAGTAACACATGCCAATTGAATTACCTAACTACTAACAAATCAAGGTAATTTGGGGAGGGGTCTCGGGGGAATCTGCCAACTGCTGTCCGAATCTCTTTGAAAGTTCTGGACCTTGGAGATAGTGACTTAATGATGGACAGGGGAAAAAGGAGAGGATGGGCAGGGAGCATCATGGGGAAAGGACCAATAGGAAACAGTCTCTGGGCAAAGACCAGAGAGGCACAGAAACTCTTATCCACTTATGATAAGAGAAAACTCCAAGACAAGGGGCCCTTATGGGGTAACTAGAGCTATACTAACTTATAACAAAACCTTTTCTAAGACGTGGAAATCTTGCAAACCCACAGTCACAGACCAGCTGTAAGGACCAGCATCTGAGTAAATTGGATCTCATTAAATTCATGATAATGTTTCCTTAGGGCAAGAGGAGGTGGAAATCCCAGCTTTTCTCCCTCACTCTTTTAACAACTCCAGCTGAACACAGCTAATTTGGATCACTCAGATGATAACTGTGCTCAGTCTAGTGCCAGGTAGTTACAGTTGTGAGGTTTTTTTCCTATTCATTCTTTTGACAGTAAGAACAACGAAAAGCTAAGAAACAGATAGTCCCCTGAGTCTGAAATGTTTGGGCAAACTGCTCTTTTACCTAACTATAAATGCACACATGAACACAGTCTAATAAACAATTTAAATGTTTATTTGAAAAATGTTAACAGTACAAACTGGCATGAGCAGACTGGGCCTACTCAGCAGCAGTAAGCCAGTATTTCTGTAGAATTTAATGGAATTTTCATTTTTCTTTTGGGACTTCATAGAGTACTGCTGTCACAGATACAAAGAGCAAGCTGGTTACAACTGCTAACAATTTTTATGAGTGGAAGGGACCATAAAAATGTAAAGTGCTTGAAATATAAATCTGCTGTTCGAATTTTTGTTTTCCATATATAAAATTTCAGATCTTTTGAGTAGCATAAATGTTTGGTAGTGGTATCTTCCTTGAAAGACATACTCAATCCTATGAGACCTGGAACCAGGTGAGGCAGCTTTGCTTAGGTTTGCAGGCACAGCTGATGTTCGCAATATTCCCTCATCTTTTTCTGAAGAATTCTATCTGTGGACTTAAAGACACCCTGAATTTCATCATCGTGTCAGTCAGGACAGCTGACTCAGTTTATGGGCATGAAGGCAGCCAGCATCCTGTCTGAGGTGTGGAGAAGTGACTTCACAGAAGTTAAAACCAATGGTAGCCCTCAGGGTGGAAAGCTGCTCTATTTTGAAGCTTCTGAAAAGGCTGCTTGTTTATGCAGAGGCACAAGGGAAGTCAGCTTTGGGCCTCAGCCTGAGTGGCCCTTTATCAATTAATCAACTGACTTAGTTTTTTTAGTAGGAAAAAACCAAGGTATTAAGATCAGGTGCCAAATATAAGATCAACTAAAAGTGTGTTTTTAAGAACCAATAACTCCAAAGTAAATACAGTATTAAGTACATGCTTTCTCATCTAAATCATTTTTCCTGTCTGAAAGGTCTGAAGGCAGGCTGATGGTAGTCACAGGTACAAAGCTGACTTGATCCAGGAGAAGGATGCCCCTGAAAGGTAAGGTTACCTGGCATTAGAAAACAATACACAAAACATTCTATGTTCTAAAAATCAGACTTATTCCTAAACTCCCCAAACTTAATTTAAATCAATGCATCAACTAAGTGTTACCCTCATAATATCTCTTACATGGAGTTGCAATGAAAAATGTTTCCAAAACATACTGGCTGTGGTTTCTGAGGGCTCCCCTTGCCCAGTTTCTACATCTGAAATGTCAGCAGTGTAGGCTCTATCTGGTCAGTTTCACAGTAGCCTAAAACTGTTTGCTGTCAGGATCTATAACTGATTGTCCAGGACTCAGCAACAGCCTCCAGTTTTATCAGTGTAACATAGAATGGCATTAAAGACATGGGATGAGGTCCAACTCACATCTGCAACTGTCATTCACCAGATGTTCTGTTCTGCTCATTCTTACTGGTTTACAATGCTGAGTTAAACCTTTAACATTCTTTAGAGGACCACTTTACACAGGTAGTAAGAAAATAACTGTGTGGTTTAGGTGGGTTTTTTTTTTTTGGGTTTTTTTTTCTGGTTGGTTTGTTTTTTTTATAAAGAGGAGGGGGCAGTTCAAATTCTTCATACGCTCTAACAAGGCATAAGCAAGCCCCACGTTCCTCAAGTGGAAGAGAAATTACTGCAAGCTGGTTCCTCTGCTCCATACTGTCCTCTGCTATGGACAGGCCATCATCCACTTTGCAGCACAGTCTGCTGGGATTAAAATTTTCTTCCTAGTTCCATTTAGTTCAGTTTCATACATGGCAGTGTTAAGCTACTTACTGCCAGTGGTAAGCTTCTTACTGCTGGAGAAAGTACAAAGTGTTTCTCCACTGTTTCTGCTCTAACCAGGGAATCCCTCCCATCTGACAGCAGGCTGTGTGAAATGCCAGGGCAAGCACCGCCTCTTTTGTCACTACAGTTTCCAACCTTCCTGATCTTCCAGCCCTCCATTTTCCCAGTTTGTCAGAAGGCCCAAGGCCACTCATACCCCTGAGTGGATACATAAATTAAGTGCATGCAGAGCCATTCCGAGGCACAACTGATCAGCTGCATTTGAAGAAACTGGCTGTGCTTGAGGCTGATGAAGCACACTGCACTGTCAGCCCCTTCCCAAACAACATAAAGTTCCAAGGGACAGCTCTTCCAGAGCTGACTTAGGGTGCTTTAAAGGGCACCTGCTTGCTCATTGCAGCACTAAATCTACACTGATTTGTTACCTTCAGTTACTAATTCATCTGTCTGCTCCTTGTTCTGAGACCTTGTTTCCTGAAAAATGTTAGTGTTGCTGGTAACATGCTGAGTGAATACAGCCCTTGCAGGGAATCAGCTTTATTTGTGGCCTCTTGCCACCTATGCCAGCACCAGTCACTATGGCTTGGAAGCTGCCTACAGAGGTAGGTCCCCCTTGGAGAATTCCCACACAAATTTGCCAAGCCACATTTGAGGCCTTTCAGAACTACTGTACAACTCCAACACGGTAGGAGTATGAAAAGATTTGGAGATGTTGGAATTGTTTAGCCCTAGTTTCTACCCTGCTTTCTTGGAACTGTGTTAATAACATATCACAATGTAGTTGTTAGAAGACTTGATAAAAATTTGGCAGTATGACAGCTCAGCTAAAGACATTTCCAATTAAATACTTTCCCATGTCTCTCTGAAATGCCTATGTGTCAGAAGTGCACTTAGAATGGAAAGTTACCAGTAGCTTTCTCATTGAATTCTTGCTACCCCTATCCTACAGAGCGGGCCTGCTTCTTGGAAGATTCTTTTAGTCAGTATTTTGCCATCATCACAGCAAAAAAAGAATTACAAAAGAATTACAAAAATTACTTACTTATTTTCACAGGAAGGGAGAATCACTTTTAAGACTTTGATAATAAGGGCTGCTCCAACAACTCCAACAACAACAACTTCCATGAAACTAAACAAGATAGGTAAAGACTGAAACCAGAATCTGCACAACCTTTTTCTCAAGTCTTCCACCCACTGGCACATCACCTACGAAACAGGTAAAAATACAAAGATTGCAAAACAAAGCAACTGCTGGGCTTTTGGGGTTTTTTTAGCTACTGGTAAATCACATTACATGGTGATAATTTTACTGAAACTCATATATTCTTAAACATACCTAAAAGCATGATGGAATTGACTTTATTGTTCAAAGTTTGAAACAGGTGAAGGTTTAGTTCTCTGTTCATTAAAGGCCCCTTTGGAAAATAAAGGACACTTGAACAGAGCAGACAGTGGGTTATAGCTGTGAGTGTTTTGGCCACAGAGGAGGCCATGAAACCCATCCCTGCCTAAGCTGGAACTGAAACTTCTCCAGCTGTTACTGTGTTTCCTACAGCAGGTGAGACCTGTGGTCCATTTCTCAGAGGGGTGAGCACTTGAGCAGAGTCAGGAGAAAATGGTGAACTTTAAAGCTAAGCAATATTTGAAATTGTCATAAATGCTTAGCTCTGTATAATGTAAATATCACAAGTGACTATCGTGAAGTATCTGTGTGGCCAGAACATGGCAAGATAAAGAAGCCCAATGGATTCCTCCTGGACTTGTCACTGCTGAATGGTAATTCAGGAGGGGCATTTTCTGGTTTTATTTGGGGTTTGTTTACCTGCAGAAATTCACTGGTCTTAGTGGTTGTCTGTATTTAAATAATTATATACTAATAATTATACTAATAATTAAAACAAGCAAACAAACAAAAGCAACCTTGTAAGAAGATGGAGGTTCTATCCTAAGAGGGGTCTCTGGTAACTTGCCAGGTAATGTCTCTTCATCCACTGTAGTTTCTACTTGCTGGATGAGGTACTGACTGGTAGTTTGCAGTGGATCTTGAATATCTGAAGAAGAAAAGCTAGATTTAGTGGAGAGTTTGCCTTTTGTTTGACTCACTCTGCAGGAAAATAAAGACGTGTTTCTCTACAGAGGGTACAGTTCTCACACATTTACAGCAAGAACACAGAAGGCTTTTTTTTGACTTGAGTAGTGAATTGGATAAGAAGCAGAAACAGTGTTACAGTGCAGCCTTTAGCTATGCCCTTAGCTGTAAATTTCAGCTGTCATCAGATTAAAAGATGAGGAACTAGATGATAATATTCTACTCCTTAAATCCTTGACAGTTTTTGATTAAACAAAACTGAAATAAAATTAAGCCATCAAATAACTTCTATTGCTTTTAAGTTACTTAAGTTTAATGACAGAAAACTGTTCTGTGGTTTGGAATTGACCCAGACAGGTATTTTCTCTACAGCTTTCTCTTTCATTCTCAGGAAACAGGGGGAGCTGTAGAGAAACTTCCATTGCAGATCTGAGAGAGAAATTTATTCCCATCAGATGTCTGGACTGCAGACTGCCAAGTATCAAGTACTTCAAAGGAGAGCAGATTTGAAAACAAACAAATAAGATACCTAATATGAAGAGTTGGATTTAGGTGTTTAAAAAAAATAAAAACCAAGACACATAAAATAAAACCCATCCCTGATAATGAAGACACTCTTTCACTATGTAAAACTAAGGATAAATGATGCTCTCTTACCCTGTAAAGCAGTACACTGAATATGGATGAAGATAGTACTTAACAGCTGAGAGATACCTTTTCCTGAGAGGTTGGGCAGTGTAAATAACACGTCGTTGTCCCTTGGCATGGAATACAGCATGCTCTCTTTCAAAGGGACGGTGTAGTTGGAATGTCTAAGTACCCTCAGGTCCTTTACCAAGATATCTATTTCTGTTACTTCTTCCTGCTGAACCTACAAAAGATGCAAACATGGTATAACTGAGTTTAAAGCAACACTGAAGCAGGCTGGCAGAGGACACCAATGCATCCCAGAAAATTCCAGGCCACTAAGATGTACACAGAGGGCTGTTACAACAGGAATTCGTTTTCTTTGTTTTCACATACCACACTTCTGTAGACCATGCCACATCAAAAATATGCTGAACAGACTGGGTGGGTCTCTCTCCCTGCAAAAGCACATGGTAGTCTATACATGGGCTTTTAACCAAGTCTGACATAGTATATCACTATCCTCTTGCCGGGAGGAATTTTAGGGCATGGAAAACTCAGGTACGTAGTGAAAGCACTTGCTAACACTGAAAGTCTTGCTGAGCCAAGACTGACACTTCTGTTTCTGCAGGAACATTGCTTGTTTTCAACAACTGAAAGCCAAGTGTCACAGCATTTGACAGTGTCCTGCTTGACATCCTTGTCTCCAGACAAGAAATGTGCAGTTGACAGATGGAGCAGGCAGTGGATAAAGCATTGGCTGGATGGTTGCACTCTAGGAAGTTGCTGTCAATGGTTCAATATCCAAACGGAGATCTGTGACAAGTGGTGTCCTCAGGGATGGGTATTTGCACTGCTGCTGATAACAACTTTGCTGGCACCATGGGCAGACTGAGTGCACCCTCAGCAAGTTTGCTGATGACACTGTGTGGTCAACCTGCTGAAGGGAAGAGCTGCCATCCAGAAGCAGCTGAGCAGGCTTCAGAGGTGGACTCCTCACAAAGTTCAACAAGGCCAAGTGCAAGGTGCTGTACCTGGGTTGGGGCAGTTCCAAGCACAAGTACAGGCTGGGCAGTGAATGGATAAAGAGCAGCCTTAGAGCAAAGGACTTGGGAGTGCTAGTGGATGAAAAGCTCAACATTACCTGGCAATGTGCACTCATATTCTAGAAAACAAACTCTGTCCTGGGGCTGCATCAAAAGCAGTGTCAAGGGAGGTGATTCTGCTCTTCTACTGTGCTTATGTGAGACTGCTTTTGACTTAAAGGAACAATCAAGGAAACACCAATAGCTTTCTGGTTATTTTTACTAGGTCCCTATGAAAATCTGCAATGCATTGTGATGTCTAGTTTGAGGCCTGAAATACAATGCCACTGTTCTGTAACAACTGAATCAAACCACGGTATCTTAGGTTATTATCAGTGGGACAAAGACCTCATTGGAAAAGCTACAGACCTCTCAGTGGGGCTTTTCACTAACAGAGTGAGATTTTGATATGATACAGATCCCTGTAAAAAATACTACATGCTGACCATGCAATTAATTAAGGATGAGTGGTATTATCATCATTATCCTTTAAAAAAAGAAAAAGGCAGCAGAACACAAGCCAGCTTCAAAAAAGCCTGGCCACATGTAAGACGCAGAAGTGCAGAAACAGAAATATGACACAGAAATAAGCCAGTTGCTGGCTTCAGCAGCTGGACCTTTTCTACAGAATCTCTTTGATTAGTAAATCAACTACACCATACAGGTGATTTTGAGAACTCAGTTCTGCACATTTCAATCCCAGCTAGAATTGCAAATATGCTCTTCTCCAGGCACACTGCATCTCCTGCTCAAGATGAGTGCCAGTTCCCTCCTACATATTTTTCTGTTCCCCCTCACATTGACTGCTATTTGTGGAAATACAGAATTGGAGGGGTGGAGGTGCTTGTTCATCTCAAAATCCATGTTCATTATCAAGATTCAAATGATCTTACATGCAAAGTCTTCTAAGGCAAAGCTCTCAGGTGTAGTGGGCTTTCACAGTAAGCCCACTTGCCATAAGTTTCCTGCTGCAAGCTGTTCCCCATGCTACTTGCTTGAAACCTTTTGTTAGCTTAGAATAAACAATGGGGAAAACCTCAAGACACAGAATGAGCCTGTGCCCCTTTTGTTTGTTTTGTACATTACTTTATAAATCAACTCTTGCTTGTGAGTCTGGCTTTGCTTGCTCAAGTTCACTTATTCAAAGTACATGTGATATAGTAAATGATAATTATTAAAATATGAATAGAAGCATTAAGACTTGAAATGTCCTCATGAAACAACCCCACTGTTATACTGCCTACTCTGCTGTTATCTCCCTCAGTACTGTGTTAGTTAACATTAATTATATACTTCATGTTCTAATCACCAGCCAGATACATGTAAACCTTTTAATCCCTGGGAACTACTTGCCTCTCCTAAACTAAAAAGCAGGAGAATGGGGTAGCAGGGCTTTTTTTTACCTGTTTTCCATCAATTTCTGTGACTTCTTCCTGAATGACAATCAGCTGCAAATCAGAAGTGGATGCCAAAGGCCACTCGTGAACCATGATGCGAACGCTGACGGTTCCCAGGTGCTGCTGATCCGGTAAGTTATCCAAGCTTCTGTTCTCCACTGCTAACACACAGTGTCATCATTTTCAAAGAGAAACCACCTCAACCAGGTGCACCCAGCCATAGAGAAAACAAGTGCAACTCTGACATAGATGCCTTTGCATGTGCATCACCTGAATGGAGAAGTCAGAGTACCACTAGCATCAAACCAGAGATGCCAGAACAGCAGCACAGAACATCTGTGCTATGCTGATGTCCTTAACACTTCCAGTAACTGCTTTTACAACCAGGAGTAATCTGAGCAACAGCTAAAACAGGTGCCATGATTTTTTTACCTGTGTATCACCCAATCAGACTCAGAGCAGGTCTCATAAGACAGCAGAGCTGCACAACCAATCCCCTGACTCAGGGAGCCTGCAAACAATGTCGCAGCTCTGCCTTTGAGGTCTGCATTTAAGCACTCTAAGCAGAGGCTTGGTTATTGCTGCATTCTTATTTCAGTTGTCCAAAGGAGTTCGTAAGAATAATGCCACAGCCTAGCCAGCCACCTGTGTAAACATCTTGGTTTGCACAACATTCCCCTTCCTCTTGAACACAGAAACAAATATGCTCTTCTCCAGGCACACTGCATCTCCTGCTCAAGATGAGTGCCAGTTCCCTCCTACATATTTTTCTGTTCCCCTCTCTGTTTTCAGATGTGATTGGTGACACCTCAACCTCTCTTCCTACCCAAAAGCTTTCAGCTATTCCAACAACTTAATATTCTACAAGTACACACAGAACTGCCTTCCTAACCTGGTGTTTCTGCAGAGTCTTAGTATCCTTCTCCCGATTGCCCCACCTCTGCTTCAGGTGAGGGCACGCTAGAACTGAAGTGCTGGAGAAGCACGAGAGTGGAGGTGAGGGATCTCTCCAGCATGCAGGTACCAAGGGACGTGGACTGAGACCAGACCACCCCTGCTGCTAAGCCACTGCTCACTTGCAGTGCTGAGCCTGTCAGGTAGTGTGGGACACAGCTCGACTTGGGTCTCTCAGTCACACAGTAACTACTCAGTGTGTCCACTACGTTTATGCTGTGATCCCTGTCCTCATAAAGCTATTTTTCTCATTTTAAATATAGAAAAATACTTCCTGACATAATTTAGTAGTCTGCCATTGCCAAAATAAGTGGCAGAAAGAAAGTTCCCTACAGGTGTGAGCCAGGGCACTAACCTGGTTGCTGAATGTTTTCTGACTTGGAGCAGCAAGCATGCACTAAAGGCCCAAAGCCTCTAAGATGCCAAGCAGCTGAAGCTCCCTGTGTTCCCAGCTTTTACCATGTGTCAGGCTGTTCAACCACCACTACATTCACAGGACTGAGAGATACACTTCCAAAACTGACATCTGGGGGAACTTCAAGTGGGGATGTAGGTGCCAAGAATGATCTGACAACCATGTCAGAGTACGTGGTCTCTAATATTCAAAAGCATGATTATTAAGGTCAAGTTTTGTTTTTATACACTCAGGAGTATTTCCCTCCTCTATTAGAAAGTATCTTGGTATTTCTTTAGCATTTTACAAACACAACCTAAATCTGTTGTCAATAATTTAGTAAGTAAATAGTGTAAACGTTACATTACAGTTAACAAAGAGAGGTACTGTGCTGGGGACTCAGACCCAAACATGGAGATAGAGTTCCAGGTTTCTAGCTCCCAGGTCAAATCAGTATTTTCCTCACTGTTTCAGATTCAAAACTAGTCACTGCAAGTGCTACAACTATACTTTGGGAAATTAATAGGAACTACAGAAGAGTGCTCAGGAGCTGTCACAATTAGTCAATAAAATCATACCTATTTTTCTGGAGTGAGTTATATTGCAAGTAAATGACATTTTGCCATGGTTTTGTACTAGAAAAAGAGAAATTGATTACTGCTCTCCCTCTCCAGAAAAGAAATATTATCAAATTGATAATTGATCATGCTTTGGAAAGAAGGGTTCAAGCAATAACGCCACAGCTCAGAGAAGCAATTTGAAAAAGTGTTAGTATTCTGTAAGTGCCTGATGAGGATAACCTCAGATATCAACCTAGAGACTGACTGCATCTCATGTAGCAGAAGATTGCTCTCAATACAACAGAAGCTTAAATCAAACAAACAAGGTCCTTGTTTAATTAACTATACAGTATGCTCTGTGGATCTCCAAAAAAATCACAGCACTTTCTGTTTTTTTCACAAAAAATGTAGCGTTGAATTAGTGGAAAAGCAGCAGGTTCAAAACAATTTGAAGTAATTAACTACTGCAGGACCCTAGCAAAAGTGCAGTATTTGTGCTATAATATTCTATCCATCAGAAACTTGTTTTTCCAATAAACACAGAAGTGATATCATTAAAAGATCTTCCTAACAACAATTCATACTTCTGTTATTGAATCTCCTTCTGGATATATGCCAACCAACCTAAGGACACAGCCATTAGCAGGGTGGAGTTGCATCCTTCTGTTTACATTGTCTAGCTTTTGTGCAAAACATTCTTTTGAAAAGATGGGCAGAGTCTGGATTTCAGATTAGACCATTCACACACAAGCCTGTTAATGTGACTTGAGATGAAGGTGGTAAGATTTTTTTGATCCATTTTAATACCAGAATTGTCCTACCTTGGGAAATGTTTTGCTTCTTTGCTTCCACAATGCTCTGGTTTACAAAATACAGAACACATAGCCATTGTAAGCTTTGGTTACTAAACAACAGGGAAGCCAAATACCCCAGGGCAGGGAGTAAAATTAAAAAAATAAAAAATAAAAAAAAAAAAAAGGAAAAGAGAATACTCACATATTATTGTTTGACATGTTATGTGGGAAACCCCGCTTTTCATAGGAAAGTCATTTAGGTAAACCTGTCCATTAGCATAGGTGATGTTAAAAAGAACCTGAAAGAAAGAGCCAGAATGAGTGTGTGTTTCCAGCCCCGTGCTGCAGTTCTGCTGTGAGAGGAAAACACTCCATAGTGACTGACGTCAGAATAAAGGATATACTTGAGGCTGCTGCAGACTTTTTTTCACTGCACATTAATTCACTGAATAAACACAAAAACCAGACAAACCTGTCCTGTGTGAAATTCTCCACTGGTGTCCACCATCATAACACCAACTCTGATTGCTTCCTGGAAAAAAAACAGCGAGAAGAGACGTAAGTTTGAGAAAACACATGAGCCACTGCAGGCAACTTTTGTGTACTGTCCTGGCCAGAACGACTCTACTAACCCCAGAGCACACTCCCAGGCTTTCTATCCAGCAGACACAAGGAAAAGGAATTTGCTTTCTTGGTTCATGTAAGGATTAGTCTGTTTTTTACACCCCTCTTTTTAACAGACATCTGCATCCGCCTGTGTATAGCTTGTGGGTTTTTGTAATAAAATAATCATCATCATCATCATCACCTGCTTCACAAGGATATAATGCAAGTCTCTCCTGTTAGCTGAAAAATAATAGACCACAAAAGGTAAAAATCAGATCCTCTGTAAATGTTTTTTTAAGCACTCCAGTTAGTCTTCAAAGTGAAATTTAATACATGTTCTCCTGTAGTAAAGAACATTCAGTTTTGTCAGCAGAAATCCAGTTTCTTTGATTATGATTCCCAAATTAGGCCACATGGGACACCTCAAACTCACAGAAAATGGGGATTTGGTCCTTTCTTTCAAACCCTAATTGCTGTAATTTATTGAAACACTTATTCTGTCCTCTAACGTCTCACTTGTAATTTCAGGGCCTGCTTTGCAAATGGGACCTTAAATATCCCAGGTCTGTCCCTGAAAAATCTACATACAAAAATCAAATCTTGCTTGCAGATAGCCAAAAGTAATGTTTGCCATACTGCTTTCCTCAGACACCTCTTCAAAAATAATGTTAAGCTCCATATTTGGCCTGTGTGAGCCTTAAATCATTATAACTTCATTTCATTAACACCTGGACATGGCACTTAGTGCTATGGTCTAGTTAACTGGGTGGTGGTCAGTCAAAGGCTGGACTTGATCTTAGAAGTCTTTTCCAACCTAAATGATTCAGTGATTCTGTGGATCCATTTTCTCTGGAAAATGTCTCCATACCTTCAGCATCTTCTTTAGCTCTGTAGTTGAGTCATTGTTTCACAACCAACAGTTAAAAAGTGAGCCATGTCTCAATAAGAAGCTGAACATGCTCAGAATTTAAAATAAATAAAAATGTAAATACACAAAAAGACTTTTCATTTAGTATTTTTACACAACACTGGATTTTCAGCCAGAAAATACGTGAAATATACAATACCTAACACAATACAGCCCTGGTTCATGAACAGAAAAATTCTGAAGCATGACTATAATGTCAAAAAATCCTTGAAACAATGGGTGTTAATGAGCATACACAAGTAGCCAGAACAGTCAAAAACTGAAAAACAACCTACAAGTCCAATTCAGCTGGAATCTGGCATCATGAGAAGAATGGTTTAAAACCTAACACAGACAACCTCTTGATTCAAAGTGACTTGGAAATACTTCAGACCCATTTGGCACATCAGTAGGAAAACTCTCTGGCCACCAGCACCAAAGAGACCAAATCTCTTCCTCAATGCCCCTTCTATCAAACAGGTTATTATATTGATTTTCCTTCAAAACTTAAATCTAGCTGTTCAAAGGAAATATCAAATTACCAAATTAGTCAGACAAGTGAAATCTATAACTGAAAATATAAACTGAATTAACAGTATAAACATGAGACATATTCTATCCTGTCTTCCTGTAATTTCCTCAAACCACTTGTTTTCTTCTTATATTTTAAGAATTGTGTATAATAATAATAAAAAAAAAATCCACCAAACTTTTAGATCTTTTAGCTCTTAGCATTCAAAACTGTAAGTCTTTTACACTCCCAAACTGTTATACAGATTACCAAAACTTTGTAGCATCACATCCTTGATTTTCCTGTTTTCTGGGAATTCAAAAGGCACAAAAGATGCATTTTCCAGGCAGTCTTAATAATCCTTCATTTTTTAAGCCACAAATTACATCTGAGGTTTTTTCACCCAGAAAGTATTGCACAATCTTTTTTTGAAATCTACAAAGGGACTCACTTAGATTAGAAGAAAAAGGAAATGACTGATGAAAAATAGGGAAATCCCCTCCTTTTTTTTTTTTTTTAATCAAATGCTTTATTTGAAAATGAAGGGCATGAAGGAAGCTAGATATGCTCAACAATTGACTGTTAAATGCACAAAATTAGCTATATATACAATGCTTAATTTCCTTCAAAACAGCTGTTAGCTCTGTTGACACAGTATCCACAAGCACTGTTAATGGATTCTGGAACATACTTAAAACTTGCACTTGAAGAACAAGTTACATGTTTAAGGAATTAAGTATTTCAGTGGATCACTTCTGTGCTGTCAAATGTTCAAAAATCAGATTGAAGGGTGCAGACAAATAACCACCAAGTTTAACCACTTGCTGCCTCTGCCACCGAAGGAGAGAGTGCAGATCTCTCCTGCACATCATCCTTCCCTCTCATGCATCCCGAGTCAGTGAGGTACCTTAGCTCATTAAATTGGCACAAAAACTTTCCCTTTTTTGCCAGACCGTTTTTCTGTCAGTTGAACAAGCAAGGAAGAGCTGGACAAGCAGAAGAGATACAAGAGCACAGCTGAGAAGCATGAGCTGGGCACCTTGTTCTGATGGACACAGATGGTTGCACTGCCTCTGCTGCATGATCTGTCTGTCCTTGCAGCATCTCCTGGGGAGACCTCTGTCCTCATCACCATCCCAGGTGATGGTGATGCATCTCCTTAATGGGACAGGTTCATAAAGCTCCTCAGTAACTCAGAGCAATGATCAGTATTCCCCTACAACAGCTGTATCATGACCTCTGCAATTCTGTGCTCACACACAACAGAGAACTCATACTGTTACTATTCCTGGGACTAGTCTGTTCACATCTAGATCCAACAAATTCTACTGTTATCTTCCCATATTCTGTACATCCATTCTACTCAGTTGTCACATGCTCTCATTTTGCAGTTTATGAACAGGTTGTTCATTGCTCTTCAGATGTTCCCATGGAAAACAGCAGTGTTCCAGCTCAGTCTTAACCCTTCCTGAAAGGCAAGTTTCACACTGCTGTCTTCCCATGGCTTCCCACTGGTGTATCCTGCAGTGTCACACTCAAAACTCAATGGGGCTTGCTGTGGCCAATCTTCCTGACCCTACACATACCCCATAACAAAATCTACAGAATGGCAAAAACAACTAGATGCATACCAAATGCAATGAAAAGCTGGGCAGGAGTGCTGGGGGAAAAGGAAGAAGCAGCTCACAGGAGAGGAGAGCACCATCCCAGCTAATTAATCCATTTTCATCCACAGCAGGGAAGAAGTGATGGATGGCACTGCCCCTGTTATCACAAGCCTGATTGGTACCCCTTCAATATCTGCATGTTGATAAGTGCTCAAGAGCCCTACATTGTTTATGCTTCCTAAAGGGGAGGGAAACAGATGTGGCAGGGCAACAGCTCTTGTAGCAGTCTTTCAGGATGAAATGCCTGGTCACAAGCCACACTTGCTAGAAAGTGCTCCAGTGACAATTCAAATTCCCATCTTTCCAGTCCTAGTGCTGAACATTCACACACTTACAGAACATCCTTTCATTTCAACAGAGGAATTTTTTTTTAATGGTACCATTATAAAATTCACAACCTGAGGGTGGAGGGGAAGAAAGTGTTTTATAGTGCTTTGTAGATATGTCTTGGGGTTAGGTACTTCAGTACTAAGAAAGGTAAAAACCCCCACATTCCTTATTTTGTAAAAGCATAGTAAGCCAACCCTGCAGTAACAAAGCCACTAAGAGCAGAGCATGGGAACTCTGCAGTAGTCCACACTATTGCACTGTCAGTTGCTGGAGAAGCCTCAACTATGAGTGTAAAACTTGGCTGTATAACTTAAATACACTTTTCAGTATTAACAATATCATGCAGACAGGCCTGTAATTTAAAAGGTTCTGAATTCACTGGGATATTTCAAAAAGCAGCACTTCTGACCAAGCCAGAATGAAAGGAAAGCCCCAAGAAGCAATTCAAGTCCCTGAGAACTGGGGTGTGCTTTCAGCTTACCATTGACTCTGTTCCATACTTCGCAGCCCCTTGTCCCCTCCTGTGCTGGTAAATGCCTTCACACAAAACCCCAGTCTGCACTGAAAATGGCCCTATCATTCTTAATGCTCTTATAGGATGTAAATGCCTCTCCTGAGTTTTCCTATGATTTCTCATCCCTGTTTTAGTGCTCCAGCAGTGATATTTACAGTGGTAATGGCCACAGAATCTGCAAAGAGGACAGCACCCCTACCACAAATATAAGTCATTCTGTTCTAGGACTGCTAGGCAGCAGCACTGACAGTGTGACGGCACAGGTTACAGGGAACTAGTGAATTTCTGTGAGCTTGGAACAGCACAGGTAAGCAGGTAGTGATAATTTTCTAATTCTTTTCTCTTTCACTGTGTGCTGCAACAGAACCCAGGACTGTTAACTGGGGCAGTATAATCACAGCAGCAGCAGCAGCAGCAGAACAAGAAGGGGAAAAGACGTCAGCAAAGAATATAAAGCATCTGGCTGAAGTTAAAAGGGAATATTCATTAATTCTCAAAGACTAACGCCACACAAATCTACAGAGAACATTTCACCTAAAATTGCTTTTTAAGAAAAATGCCGCAAAAGAGAAAGCTGATGGGTCCAATCACGCAGGAACTTCAATCAGATCTGATTATCTGATTAAAGAATCATGGAAAAACTTTATCCACAGGCAGTGAACACCTGATGGGGTACACTGTTCAGTTTCTCCCAGTTCAGGGTAACTGCTCAGTCCTACACAGCTGCATCAGTCACACAAACCCATCAAGATTCTGCTGCTAGCAGCTGGCCCACTTGAAGCACAGCTGTTCCCTATTGAGGCTCTCCAAACAAGGCTCTTTCTGCACTACAAGGCCTGTGGGAAGCCAAGTGGGCAGCCCCAGGGACAGATGGCACAATGCCTCACAAGATGGCCAGCTGTACAGGGACTTGAAAGGCAGACAGTCCCCTCACAGCCATTACACAGGCACTGCTGATATCCTGCTTGTGACTGAAAAATGTAAAGCCCGATGCAGGCTGCCAAACAGGTAAAAATAGACAAAACTAATAACCTGTTTCTAAATTTGAGAAGAGATTATGGGAAAAGAAGTGTCTGAGTGGACAAACAGAACTACCACACGAACTCATACCACTTGAGTCCTGGCACTGATATGGACAACTGGCTCCATATAGTGTAACTATATATTGCAACCCAGGGCTCCTGATCCATGTTTCACATAGTTCTTTCATTAGAATCAAAACAGAACTGTGTTGTAGAGTCTTAACTGCAATCAGGCATAACTGAACTGAGAAGTAACCATGGTAAAAGTTTGACACAACATGTTAGAATTTCACAAGTTTGTAGGATGATAATTTGTCCTTCACATTTCAGAATTTTTTTGTACAAAATTTTCTCCATTAAGATTTGGCATTATTAAACTGCATGACAGAATTTAGGGTAAGATAACTACATCCAGTACTTTCTTAACTAGCTGAAGCTGAACTCTTTCTTAATATAATAATCTAACACAACGCTTTTGCTTTACTTTTCTTTTCTGAACAAGCACACTTTACCTTCATTCCTTCCTTGTTTTACAGTGACTCATTATAACATGGCTTATCTTTCCCTTTCTTCTATGTGTGTTACTGGAATTAATTGTCTTTGTATCTTCCCTATTAAACCAGCTCATACTATGATATTTTACCATGAGTTTTAAAGGTGAATACTCAGTCTCACATCACAGAGACATGGCTGCATCATACTGCTTTAATTTAATCAAATATACATAGGAAGATGATGTCAGCTCTTTTAGGCCTAAAATTCACATGTGCCGGGCTCCTAATAGAGAAACTGGCATAAAGTGATGGGAGAAACACTCCAGCACATTGCTATTAACAAGTTTCTTCTTTGATTAAAATACATTGTACTCACTGCATCAAATGGTTGATGTAGTGAAAATTATTTCCTGCTGTTGTGAAATGACCCATACACATAGAGATTTCTTGCAGGTAACAAATAATGTAAAAGCTTTTTTTTTTAGGCAACTGAACCAAAAAGAAAAAAAAGTCTGGTAGGCAAGTATGTTATTTAGAAAGAACTCTGCTAGCCAAAATTATCAAGAGGTAAACAGAATAAGCAAATAACATAGTGTTAGCACTGCTTTTAGCCAGTTCCTATCAGCACATCAAAAAATACTCAAAAGCACAAAACCTTATGCTGACCTTGCACCAGAAACATTACTTAAACGTGAAAGTCAGCTGTCTTATTGCATCATATCCTTTAACTTTTTTTAAAGGAAAAAAAACCAAACCCAAAACAACAACAACAACAACAACCTTCAAATTTTGTGCAAAATCAATCAATTTTTAGTCTAGTTTTGCATATCCAAATTTTATGAGGAGAAATAAAAACCACAACAGACATGGTAATGTTAAAAAAAGAAAAAGTCCAGATTTCAAAACAGCTTTTTTAAGAAATTACAAGTATTGCACAACAGTTGAGGCGTTCACATTCCAGAGCTGAACAACAGCATTTCAGCCTTACTGAAATGTTATTCCACTGTCAAAAGGTTTTTCCTCAGTCTATGGTTTCTCCAGCACCACTGTCATCAGCAAGGAGGTAAAGTTTAACCCCCACATGGAAGAGTAAACAAAATGTGAAGCTGTCAGTAGAGTGCAGCCAGTGGGCTGACAGAGTTGTAGAGCAGTTGTGGTGTCCAGCCAAAGCAAAGCTGACCATGCTGATGCTGCCTGCTCCCAACCAGTCTGCAGTCCCAATCCATCCCGAGCAAACAACACAGTTATTCTGGCCCCATTGCCCACTGTCACTGAGCTCATGGCTTCTGAAGGCAACTTGACAGCCTGGCATTCCCACTCTGCCCATTCCCACTGCCTAGGCACTTCTGTTCCTAACAGGCCACCAAAACACAGCTCAGTGTCAAAAAGCATTGATTCTTCTTCTCAAAACTTTCTCAAGACACACTGTTCCTTTTGCATCAAAACTGGCCCTGTATGTACCAAACTAAATAGTGCAGGAGAAACCACAAGTTTCTATTTTGCTAAGTTTAACATTTAAAAAGAAAAAAACATTACAGTAAAAATCTGTATGTCCCTTTTTGACTCTTTAAAGAAATTTTCTGCATATACTTAGGCCACCAGACCCGTATAAAACTAAAAGAGTGCAGACACTTCCGAATGAGCATATCATGAACTCACAAGACCACCTGAGCAATATGGCACAAATGGACAAACTCAACCCTACAAACAGCAGAGCTGTGCCCATAAAGCATCACAGTTCCTCAGTCAATCCCTGCCCACACTCCAAAACACACCTGTTCTATCTCTGACCCCAAGCTGCCTTACGAGGGACTGCCCCGCCACCCCCGCTCACGCTTTCACATCCAAACACAGCAGACACAAATGTGCCTCCGTGTCCTTTGAAACTGCCAGCAGTGACAAAGAACTTTAATGCTGCTGAGCTGTAGATTCAGTGTGGAAGTGTGACAGTTCCTGGGTAGAAGGTAAGGAAGAGCACAAGTCTGTATTACACGGTCGCTTCACAAGCCTTTCGGCAAATTCATGCCAGCACTCCCTTTCTTAGATGGATAACCAAAGTACCCAAGGATTGAGCTCCCTCTGTTCTCTTTAGCCCACCTCACTTCAGGCATTCAGGCAGATAATGTTAGTAGGTGTCTGAAGATCTAGATCCCTATTTTGAAGTGAGAGCTAAGGAGGTCTCTCTTCAGAAGTTCATAAAGAGAAGCAGAAACCAGGAAGTAAGGTCAGGAATGAATCCTGCTTCGCAACAGGATGTGCCAGTGCAGGGCCTCTATCAGGCTTTCTTGGAAATGTTTTACTTAAATTACACTAATAAATAACTAACTAACAATAATAAATAACTGGAGGGGAAAAAAAAGACATAATAAATTTGGCCAGCTAGCAGGAACTTCACATTGGCTAGACAAGTTGACTACAACCCCCTCACGACTCTTCCCTCTGTGATCTTACACTTTGGGTTCACGATTATAAAAATTTTAGAGGATGTATCTGATAATGATTCAAGCTCAGGCAGAAGTACCCAGTTCTTCTGTAATTGTAGAGGTCAGAACTCACCTGATTCTGTGGCAAATCTTTTTATTCCCACTAGAAAGTTCTGCTAAGTAGCATCCAAAACATTCCTTCTGCACTTTTAAAAAGCTACCAAATTTAAAAATGATGCCACCAAGATACAGCATAGATATTGGAATAGAAAGACAACACAATGCCAGGCGTATTTACAGATATACCAATACATCAAAACCCTTTTCTCGGTTCAATTCACGAGAAGGCTAGGCACAAGTGTGGACTTAATGCAGCGCGTACTTGTACGGCACTGAACCATGGAGACGTAGGCGGACAAGCCGGAAAATATAAACACATCTACATTGCACAGAAGTAACGATCTCCCCCCTCAGACCTGTCAGAAACGGCACATCGAATCCTATACAGACGAACCAGCAAAGGGAGAGGGGGAATCTCTGTCTTCCCGCGGCAGGGCCGGCTCACCCTTGAGAGGGAGCAGGGCACGGGCAGGGGCAGGAACAGGGACAGTGGCAGGGACAGGGACAGGGACAGCGGCAGGGACAGGGCAAGTGGCAGTGGCAGGGGAGGGAGTGGGCTGGCCCCGGCGGTACCTGTCCCAGCGGCGCGGCCGGGCCCAGCAGAGCGGCGGCCAGAGGCGGCAGCAGCAGCGACAGCGACAGCGACAGCGGCAGCAGCTCCCGACGTCCCAGCGCCGCCTCCATCTTGCGACCCGGGAATTAAAAGCAAGCGAAATATCAACAGGAGGGGCCGGGAGGAAGCGGGGGAGGCGGCGGGAGGGGCCGGCCCTCCCCCGGCCCTGCCCCTGTCGCTGTTCACTGCTCAGTGTCCATGTCCGTGTCCCTGCCCTGCCCCTGACCGGGCAGCGCCGCCGCCGGGATATCCCGAGTTCGGCGTTGCGGAATAAGGCGCGAGTACGGAGCTGCGCCTACAGAAGCCCGTCACGCTTAATAGACGATTGCAGCCTTTGAAAGCACTAAGAGAGGTACCCGTATAGACAATGGTAATAATTTCAGCTGTTTGTGAAATGGCCAGCGTGTGTCTTGAGGCTCCCGTGAGGCGCCTGCTGTTGTCACCTGCTCTGCGTGGAGAGGGTCGTAGGGCCGGAGCAATACCGCGCTGAGCCCTCTGCACCGCACTGCTGGAAAGGGTTCTGGAAAGCAAAAGCAGGCAGAGTACTCCAGGAGGGAGCAAAAAGTCATCGGAAAGGAAGAAAGAAAGCACAAGATAAAGTTTTCAAGAGCTAGAGGTCATCATCCTAAAGAAGAGAAAGCAGAGGGAAACTTAGTAGTGGCAGTCAAAACCATGGAAGTCTCAGGTAAAGGTGAAGAAAACAAGCTGGACCACCAAGTCCTCAGTGTATTTGAAGATAATAAATGTTTTATTTGGAACACGAAGGACTGCCATTACCTATTAGCAAAAAATAGTAAGCAAGGTAAATATATGAACACCTTGTCTAGATAGGTTTTAATACTGCCATAAATTAGCTGTCCTGTTGAAGCAATCTTTAGCCTGATTTTATATTGCTCTATGACTCCCTATTCGTTGATAATGAACATAAATCACAAAACCCACAGAAACTTCTTCTTTTGTATGCGGTTTGCGTTCGTGAGAGACTGATACAAACATCTGGCACAAAGGAACAAGGCATTGGAAAATGAGGCCTGAGAGAGTCGTGTATTGTGAAGCATGTTTCACGCACTTCCATGAAGCCCTCAAATATTTAATCCCTAAACATATTTATCATCAGCAGTTGCTACTGCTTTAGAGATTGCAAAAATACAAAGCTGACTGATTGCCTTTGTAATATCCACAGAAATCAGTAACAGAAAAAGGGGATAAAAACTGGCATTTTAATTTCCACCACCTCTCTTCACCATCACCTAGTTTACCTAATTTCTCGCATACTCGTCCTCAACATTTTTAATTTTAAATTTTTTTAATCTGTTGTGTTTGGTAAACTGAAAGCAATAGGTAAAGGATCTGTTCCCTGTGCAGGGAGGGATGCAGTTCTCAAGAGGTAGAGAACTACGAGGTGAGTGAGTTCCCAGCACGGCGTTTTGCTGCCTCTCCTGACGGCTGCAGGAGCATGTTCAAGGATATGAGGGCTGTCGGAATGCAGCTCGTGTCAGTACTTGCAGTCATTTGCATGTGCTGGTGGGAGGAAGTTTAAATCACCGAAATTCCTAACTATGAGTTGCATTCTCTAGAACTCAGAGTGGGGGTTGCCTTCCAGCAGGAGAATAGTACAGTGTTTTGTGTAATAGATTCATTACCTCAAGCGTTTATAAAATGTACCAGAGGCATAATGATTAATGTTATCAGGGTATGTTGAAATGGAGGGAAGCAAAGATCCCTGATCTGCAGAACTTATAGTTTCAGCAAAATTCAGGCTGGGTTCTGATCTGATCTTGACGAGTTTAGCATCTCACTGAAAAGAAATAGTAGATGAATGCCTATTCATTTTTGACTATCTCTGTTTGCAATTTGCCTGGTAAACTACCTATCAAGTGGTGCTTTCCTTCTGTTCCTGTTTCCATTGTTCTTTCCTTTTTCTTCCCATCTTTTCCACCGTCTTTTCTTTGATCCTCTCTCATACTCTCTTTTATTCTCCTGGAGCTTAAAACTTCAAAATTTATGGACTAATAGTGCTTTCAAGTATTTCTGTTTTCTTCAAATTTCAAAGCTTTCATTAGTCTCCCAGTACAACAGATGTCAAAACAGGTTTTTTTAATGTAAATAAATACAGTTTTATTTAATGTAAATAAATTTAATGTAAATGAATTCTTTGCAGTAACTAAGTAACTTATGATCAGTTTCATAGGTGAACTGGCCTTGGGTGAAAGAGGAACTACTCAGTGCTAGGAAAAGCTGGGAGCATAACAGGGCTTTCCCTTTGGCCTCAGCTGTGATGTTCTTAGGCTCGTCCAGTGAACATGTCCTGACATTTTAAACTGTTATTAGAATATGTAACATTTTTAAGTATATGATATTGAGACTGACTACTGCTTGAGCTGCTGTGTGCCAGAAGTGCTATATTTCATTGGGTTTTTATTTAAGTTGGAAGTGATCTTTGACCTTTCTAAGTAATTGTGAAAAGCTGTTTTTTCTTTGAACCTTCCTTACAGGCACAGGTTATCAGGAGGCAGAAGGTAGGGTAAAGAAGAAGGAAATTCAGATTTAGTTTCTTTTATGACTAAAAAGAGTGATAAAAGCCTGCTCTTAGTAGTATGTTTTCTTACTGAAGTGCAAAGTAAGCGTACTTAGAGTAGCAAGTAAGTAGTTAAATTTCAGGCAGCACAGGCTTGCATGAGACCATTTACATCCCTCCTAAAGTTTCAGAATAATAAATGTAATAAATAATGTAATAAATTTTCAGAATAATAAATGTAATAAATAATAATAAATGTAACGTGTGCTATAGTGCTTTCTTCTGTCGAAAACTGCCACATGGATGGCTTAAAACCAGCCTTGAATCAATTCTGGATCAACATACAGGCTGGGAATAAGCTCACAAAAACAATACAACCTTGCCAACCACTTGATGACAGCACAAACAGCTTTGAGAACTAGCACCATGTGGAGGCAGAGCACAATGCCCTGCAGTGCAGATCTTGGCCCCAGGACCAGCCCACTATGGCTCCAGGACCATCCTGCAGCAGTATAGCATTGAAAAGTAAATTCCCTGGTTGGCTGTTTATAAAGGTGCTATTAGATCTGCTATTACTTTTACTGCTACTTAAAGAGGAGATCCTGCTTTCACCAACCTACAAACACCTCTGCACTCCCAGCTCCTGCGCCCCCTTTTCCCCTTTGCTGGTTCCATTTTACTGTATGGTGAGTCAATTCAGGTCACTAATCTGGCAAATTCAGGATAAAAGAAGAGAAATAGTTTTACAGCAGATTAGTGACTTGGACCAACTCATTATGTGGTGAGTACCAGAGCATGATCTGGGAGGAAGTGAAGACAGAAGTTCTCTATGCTGGGGAGCAGGATCCCCTCTTTTGAGGGCAACAAACCTGTTTAGATGAGTGCAGCTGTAACACATAAGTACAAGAGCATGCTACAGCATGTGCACTACAGGAAGGGAATAAATCCTGTTTGCTTGTCTGTCCTTTTAGAGGTGCCCACAGTACTACAGGTCATGTTGTGTCCATGTACTCACAGTAAATATTGGGACTGTTAATCCTTTCAAAACTCTCTAATTAGTATCTGTGAGGTAGACTGGGTAAAATAAGCACACAGACCCTCAGTGTGCACCATGCTCAAAAGCTGAGTGATCCACATCAAACCATAGGAGGTTGCTCCTGGGGCAGTGTGGGTGTGTGTCTTTCATTTTCCACATCCCCTCCAGGACAGGCTCTCTGGCAGCCTACTCACAGCATTGTCCACAAAATCAGGCTCATTACGTGATGTGCAGCAACCCAATAGTTACACACACTCAAAAGAGGTGCCCTAATTTAATTGCTAAAAGGCATGTCCTGCCTAGGAGGTGGAGATCAACTCTGAAAAGGGTGTCCCCTATTAAAAACACTATAGTATTGTAAGTAATCACGTTTTACTTGAAGGGTGGCCAGTTTAGGAGTAGGCAGTCTCTTAAAAAGCAGTTATTAATTGTATTCTAGTGCATATGGTCCTGAATGGAGAGAGGCCTCATCCATATCACCATCATCATCATCTCATTCCACAAGAGTGCAAATCCTGTTGGATGCTATCAAAGGCAGGGAATAGGATAAAATCTTTTCCGTCTCTGTGAATCAGTCCAGTGGCAGTGTAGCTGTGACACTGCAGCTGATTTCTTTTCAGCTAGTGGGATTGAAATTTTTTTTTGTATTCTCATGGAATGCGTCTGAACATTTCCATGCATATCTGTGTAGAGAAGATGCATATTTGGAAAGGAAATTTAACATGAAAATTGATGTCAGCAGCTAAATTTAATTTTTTTGTATTTTGCAAACTAACTTGCAATACAGAGCACAGTAAGCAATTAAAGCTCATTGTCTGTAAACAGGACTGATGTTTTGTTTCCAGCTTCATGTGATTGTTGTGCACCTGCATAAGTGAAAAGAATGTTGAGTTCCTAAATGCAGACTTCTGTTAAGTGTATACTTAATTTTCTGTAACAATCAACACAAAATAATAATAACAATCAAGTAGAAGAATTGTCTTGCAAAAAATCATATGAAATGTGAAAGTGAGGTGCTCTGGATGCTATTATAAAAAAATGGGGGACATAAGTAGCTTGAGAATTAAGGTAAAGCTTCTCTGGGTGGGAATTGATTGTTTCTCCGTGTTCTGACCTCATCACTCCTGCTGCACCTGAAATCTATTCAGAGTCACAGAGCAGCCAGTTACTGCTCACCTCACTGTGACCTGTGCAGGCAAAAGCTGCCTTTTTGGTGCAACAGAAAGCAGCTCTTACAGAAACACACGCTGCTGAGGCCAGTGCTTATGTTGGGAAATTCAGCTTTCTCCCACCTTCTGTCAGTCTTTACCTTTTTGTTTGAACATTGTCTGCTCCTAAGTCTTCTCATTTCCAAACTGCTGGGAACATGAGTCTCCACAGAGCAAAGTACTTAGCAGTAGACCTGGTTAGAAGCTTTTTAGATGGAAATCAGAGGGAGATTTGTGTTCATTTATTTAGGACTCCTGTGGTCTTAGCAGAATGTGACAGCAGGTCCCAGCAACAGAAAATCTCAATGACTCTGGCAGTCTCCTCAGAAATGGAAAATGCAGGGTAGGAGCTGCTTTCCCAGATTCCAAAAAATCAGTCAGTCTCTTTCTTTTTTCTTCCAAAAGAATGAATTTTATCCATTTTGTTAATTACACTGACACTTGGTTATGTCTAGTAATACTATAAATAGTGGGCCCAGTTCACAATCAAGTAGCATGAACTCATTGTGTTACGGTCATGAGAAAGTATTGTTTAAAGGAAAAAAAAAAAGATTGTTCCACTGTCATCCTGCAGTGGAACAAACACAGTGGCTGCTCAGGATTGGGCTTTTTCAATTACAGCACTGTTTTTCAGCTTGAATCAGGACAGGTCATCTGTTTTCCTATATACAGATGATTTCTAAATATATATATGAATATATATTCCTAAATATATAATGATATTCCTAAATATAGATGATTTACATTTTCAAAGGTACCAAAGCAGACTGACATAGTGGTTTGCAGCAGAGTCAATAGTCCCATTTACTGATTCAGGGATGCTCTTTTAATAAAAAAGCATTAATTACACAGGTATTGCTGTGAACCAAGCCCATTATCCAAAGGAAGCCTAATTAAAAGTCTTAACATAAGAATATGTTTTCATAATAGATTTGAATAGCTGCTGTGCAAGTTATTAAAATCGTATGTCTTCCTGCTCACACTTTGTACCACCACAAAAAATTAATAAACAAGCAGTAAAATGTAGCACCATTTAGAAAATAATTTGTAAAAAAAAAGGTAGGTATTTCCTAGTGCTGTGCTGGGACATGTTGCTTCCTTTGGTGGGGAGGAAGATAAAGCTGTTAGTAATGTGATGACTTCCCTCTCATGCAAGTGTTCAAAGAAAATCAACAGATACTTTCACAGGTGCATTTGGGTGAAAATGTGGTCTTTTTTCGCATTCATAGTCTTCTCCCAAACTGTAGTGAATAAAGACTGTATAAGACTTCTGTTCTGCTATTAGTTATGGGTTTGGCTGCTTTTCCAAGGGAAAGTCAATGAGTGTCTCCAAAGATCATGTTGAAAAGGAACATCTTTATTAAAGTGTTTGTGCAGTGTGTATGCATGCGTCATGATTTTCAACCAGCCTTTCCAGAACAGCGTTTCCAGTGGCTGCAGTTGTTAATGCTGCAGAGCTTTCCTTTTCTCTTCATCTGGAAGTGATGAGCTTTAGCCACAGCACAAGCTCCAAGCTCCCCCCTGTGGCACCACAAATTTTATTGTGCAAGGAACAGACTTTGCTTTGAGGGATTCATAAGCAAGAGCTCTGAACTTGGAGAAAGTACTTGAGCCTATGCTGAAATGATTTGGATACAGCTCATCCTCCTGAACAGACCTCTGCATCAGTGCGGGTTTGCTTGTGTAGCTCGGTCTAGCCTAAGTTCTTTTGAGTTGAGATGAGGTGACAGACTGGGGAAGCATGAGTGAGGGCGGATGTCCCACATCATTATTTAATTGTATTTTCTTTTTAAACAGTAAAGTCTTGTAGACCTGCAAGCCTTAATTTGATTTCCTCTGCCGTGATTGTATGCCACAGTTTCAGGCACATGAAGAACGAGGCAGGCACAGCAGGTCAAGGGAAAGCTCCTCCATTTTAATTATCTGACTCCAATACCTATATACATTTGTACAGAGGTCAAGAGATTGGTTACACAGGTTGCCACCTCTTCAACCTGGATGGTGAACATCACCATCAATCACATTCCTCCTCCCAGAGCAGAAATATGTAAACAATAGATAATTGCTAAAAATATACATTGTTTTCTTGAAGCTGCCTGAGAATCTGCACTGCAAGATTTCAAACACTTGCAAGCAAGAAAACTGAGGGCAACAGTTGTATCCACTGGATTTGTGTTTAGTTTCCCCACAAAAGTGAGAACAAAACCAAATCACTCATCTTTCAAAGCCCTTGTCCTGTTATAAATATTCTAAATAGTGTACTTTGTGTTCAGCTATATCTAAGAGAAAAGTAATTTACTGGCCATATACAGACACTCACCTGATCTTCACTGCCTGCTGCCTTCTCCCAGAAAAAGGGGAGCAGTTCTTAGGCTGAGAGATGGCAGTCATCCTGTGTGAAGAGAAATGTGTTTCATTTGATGTTTTCTTTTGCTATGTGAGGGTAGCACAGGTTGCAATACATTTTATGTTCTGTTTCACAGCATCTTGACAGCAGTGGATGTGGAACTTTGAAAGTCAGATTATGGACAGAAGTAACATGTAATGATCCAAAACATGGTCTTCCTAAGCAAGATACAGTGGCCAGCTGTTTCCATTTGTGCTGACAGATGTTCATGCCTCATTCCACAAGGAAAGTAGACTTGACTATTACAGATCATTAGAGCATTTCCCTTAAAGAGGGGTATTTTCAGTTGCTCTCCAATAGGACTAATAGATGAATGTGTTACCATATTCTTAAAATTCTTATTCTTGGTATTGGTGAGTGACTTTAAAATTTCTGAAATTACATTGTTAATATGGTTCAGCCTGTGGTTATGATCTCAGTAGTTTTGGTTTGTGTGTGCTCACTGCCACTACTGAGAAGAGAGAGAAAACTGCTTTAAACATAAAGGTTTTTTTATAGCATGACAGTTTATATCAAGTGAAGAAAATGGAATCCAACATGATAAAAATACTTGATGCCTTTTAAAAAACATTATGATGCCTTTTAAAACTATTTTTTCAACACTTTGTTGAAGATCAGTGGATTCTCCTGAAGAATCAGGCATTTTTCTATTTTAATAGCATTGTCTTGATAGCTGTTGTTTTAACTTGTCTCGGAATGTTGTCTCTCCCTGCCCTTTAGTCATTCACCAGAAGGTGGGGCTTAAGGTATTGTCAGTGAACTAGAACTGGAGGAATTTCACAAAGTCCCTTGGATTGGAGACTGAAACATGTATTCTCTCCTCCCTGTTTTGCTGAGGAAATCCTAGATCAGCATGACAGCTCCTCAGGAATAGCATCTCACACTCATGAATCTTAGTGGTCCCAGACTGTCTGGTACCAGCACAATCTAATTAAGCCAAAATATCATCACCTAAGACACATCAAAGAACAGAATCGTTGTACCAAAAATGAGAATCATTGGGCCCCTGGAGATGTGACTGATGTTCTTTGGGATTGCTGGGAAATAATGAATGGGAGAGAGGAGCATCTGCCTGATGTTTCTGCCCCAGTCCCAGCAGGCACCGCTGTTACAGAATGATGGAACAGTTTGGAAGGGTCCTTAGAGATCCCCCAGTTCCAGCTCCCGTGCCAGCAGCAGGGCCACCTTCCACTAGGCCAGGCTGCTTGAATCCCTGTCCAACCTGGCCTTGACCTGTGTCCCCATGGGCCAGAAGCTGGTCAGCTTGATTCACACGTGGGGATTTGCAGTGCTGGGCTCCACACACCTCTTGGCAATCTTAGGCTCATGTGAGCTCTCAGGGAAGACTCTCTCTGGCACCCAAACCACTGCTGCCTTGATGTGGAGTTAACTTGTCAGCTGCAAGTTGCAATCATTGCACTGCAGTAGCAGGAAGCCTTTTGGACAGCAGGGACCCAAACCCCACAGTGCCTCGGGGAAGAGTGTCTCAGATGTTGAACCTGAATCAATTCTACTGGGGCTGTGACAGAGCAGCAGGGGTACATAAGGGTGTCTGCAATGACATGTGTTACCAGGATGCTGCACACCAATGGCTGCATGGAGAGGAGCATTCTCATGGATTTCTGCTTATATACACAAGTTGCTTTAGTCTGGATCATGCTAGGCCATGTTTAGTAGATAACTGGAAGCTGGATAGATTTGTCCAGCTGCTTTATGGATGTACTCAGGATTAAGACTTCATACTGAACAGTATGAACAGTACTTGACTAAAACCATAGCATGTCCCTTAGCTTTCCTCAGCTCTAGTTTGGGAGGAATGATAGCTGCCTTCTCTGCACAATGCAGGAAGTGTTTGACTTGGAGCAGCCCTTGTTCATGCTCTTTTATGGGTCAGAAAGGTAGAGTTTGGGGTCCAGTTTTCTTTGGGGGAAGTCCATGTAGATCCTTTTGCTGGATGATGTGGATGGCATGATATTTTGATTTCTTGCCCTTATGTGAGCTTTCTACTGAAACTGTTTGACCAGAGTAGCTGTAGAGGCAACTCATGTTACAGCATCAGAAATGTCTTTTTTGGGTGAAACCAAAGTTTCAGCTAGATCCTGTCTTTGTCACTGTCCTGTCTTTGGGAATGGCCAAAGGCTGATGCACAGCAAAGAGGATAAGAATAGAGCAGATGTATAGCAATTGCCCCCTACTGTACTTCTCTTATCAGCAGTGATTTCCAGCTGTTGGATTCATTGAATTAGAGATGATGCCTTTATGTTCAATTGCCCTTTTAGAGACTTGGGACAATTCTAATGGGCAATTTTCCCAGGCCTTGTTTGTCCTAAGGCTAAATTCCCACCACCTCAGCTGAGAAGCTGCAATGGACCCACTGGAAATCACTTCAGTGTTGAATGTAACAGATTCCCTTGGTTAGCCATCTAGGTGCTGACAACACTGATCAGTGAAGATTCAGTTCCTTCAATTTTACACCATTCCAATGAATGGTGCAAAATCATTTACTCAAGATAACAAAACCCAAGAGGGGTGGCAAAAATTTTGATCTATTGAACCAGAATGAGTGGTTCAGTGTCCTCATGAAAAAGAAATGAAAAATAATTTTCTGCCTATTTTATTTCAAAACAATAGCTTTATCTCTATTTCAATTACATGTCCTTTTTGAACAGTGAAGATAAGTTTTGATGTGTATTCAAAACACTCATCTCTTTCCTATTCTGAAAAACAATCAATAGGCTCAAAGCACTATTGGCATCTAGCAGCAACTAACCACAACTAAGAGTGAGGTTAACAAGGCAAACCCACTTGCTCAGGAAGTTTTTGAGACAAATCTGAAACACAGTGTTCCTGTCTGGCAACAAAGAATAAATTAAGTGTTTTTCTTAGCTCTTAAAATGCATTTAAAGGCCAGAATTCTCATGGGGAAAATTGGTTTCTGAAAAGAATTTTCGTCAAAATTATCTTTGTACCCACTTCTTTAGAAAAAGAGTTGATTGTCATTTATTTTCTTAATCACCATGCCAAATATTCCAAGTATGAGGAAATACTGAATTCTGCATCTGACTTGCAGCAGCAGATTTTCTCCAGACAGCCTCATCTCCCAGAAAATTGAAGGCTGTTCCCCTTGCAGTGCAGTTTGGATGGGATGCTGCCACCCGTAGCCCTTTCTCTGAGGCGCACCTGCCATAGACCTTGTTCATTCTGGTGCTGCCAGAGTCCAGCAGGGGTGGAGATCTGGTTCTTCTGGGTTTCATATAGCAGGAGAAAAGAGATAAACCCTGCCAAGAAGTACAGGCAGAAAAAGGAAAAACATACAAGAGCAAGGCAACAGAGGCTGCTGAGAAATGACCATGATGTGGTGAGGGTTTTTCAAAGGCCTGTGGAGGTAATCGAGATTACCTGGAAGTATAAATGTGAAGGAAATCAGTTAAATTTAATCTCTGTCTGTCTGCACAGTTGTTGTTCAAAGTGAAGATGACCTGGATGATGCCATTAAGCTGGTTTCACTTCACAATTTTCATGAGTTCCACTGGATTTTTTTGATTTTTTTATGGTAGAGAGATTATGGTACTGTTCTCTTTTCCAGGATGGGGCTGGAAGAAGGACAGAAGGAAGAGGAACCATTCTTCTTAGGATCAGAAATGAGAGAATTGAGTACCTTGTTAAAGAGATGAGGCTTGAGCAGAGATCAGCCCTTCAGAGCAACTTGTCACTTACAGAAAATCTACATGGGAGAAAGCAAGGCAACATCAAAGGCTGAAGGATGACAGAGGCTGAGAACAGTTACCTAGGAAATGTCTGAAAGGTAAAAAGGGAAGCCTTTGATGTGGTGTAGCCAGTGGGTGCTAGGAAGCAAGAGGACAAAAATAGAGAGTTAAGAAAATGATTGAGAGCAATACTCTGAAGGGAGTGGGTGCAAGAGAGGACAAAACTGGAAAGGAGAAGGGCTGTGAAAGGAGAAGAAATGACAGATTTTAGAGAGGCTGAGGAAGGTAAGAAAGCTGAGGCATAGAAACAATCATATCCAGAGGACGGTGTAAGTGAAAGATGACATCCAGGAAAAGGGTGGAGGGGGCTTAGAGGAATCTGGTATTGACCAGTCAAACACAGAGGAGTGCTAAAGCAGATATCAACATCACAGCCAAGCAGACCAGTGAGGGAGTAGTCCATGGCAAAGGTGAGATCTATTCCAGTGGATTAACTTCTGTATGAAATATAGACCACAACTGCAGGGCAAATCAATGAAAGAAAGATGCCAGGTAATCGGATGGGCACCAGTGTGGAGGTGAGAGTTAGTGAGGCTGTGGTTAAAAGGTAATGATGTGAGGGAAAGGTGATGATGTCCAAGTTGTGACCTCCAAGAAAAGTCATGCAAGAGTTACCCTGGCACAGCAGTGTCAGGATGGGACATGTAGAGAAGTTGGATGAAGTGGTAAGGATGGGAAGAGGGTGAGAAAGAGCAGGGAGGTGCTGGAATTATTGATGATGAGA
The DNA here is from genome assembly GCA_024734555.1 of Trochalopteron elliotii. Lineage (NCBI taxonomy): Eukaryota > Metazoa > Chordata > Aves > Passeriformes > Leiothrichidae > Trochalopteron > Trochalopteron elliotii. The sequence goes on from JANPWX010000380.1 coordinate 76,206, forward strand.
AGAAAAGTCCAGCAGCCTCTTTCCACTTTTTATCCCGGGATTAATTAATTGCTAAGAAAGATGTGGGAAAGAAAAGGAAGGAGTACAGTGACTACAAGAATGAAGAAATGGTGAGATGCTATTTGAGGATAAGGAGGGAAAAGTTAATAAAAAGGGAGGAAATATAATTAGGCAAAGGAAGACTGAGGGAAGACAAAACTATAGTACTGGACAGGACAGGGAGACAGGTGCTGTTGGAAAAGACCTTTTGAAAACGCTACTTGGACTCCAAGGTTCTTACAATTCTGAACAGAAGGGGAGGAAAATGCAGGTCCCTGGGACTTAGAGGTGACTGGCAGTCACAGTGTGCTCAAACCACTACTAGTTCTTCCTGTGACAGGCTGAGTTCCCTCTCCTTTTTTCAAAGCTGAATCCCAACAGTCCATAATCCACAGTCCCATGCCACATGTCTAAAATAATAGTACCTTGTCCCTGAAGTAGAGAGAGAACTTCATCAATGCAAAGCTTAATGATAGTACAACATGAATGACACAAATACCCCAGAAGAGCTCTGCCCTGTGCTGTATTTCCAAACTGGTGCTTCAAGTATGCAGAGCCACCATGCATTGAAAAAACTTTCTTCTGAGGCAACAGCAAGAGAGCTGTGCCCCTCACAGCATGGTAGTGTCATATTCAGCTGAGCATCCTCCACGCCTGGGACACAGGCACAGCTGCCCTGTGTTGGTAGTGTTTCCAGCCCCATTGGGCAGCCCCAGGTGTGCCCAGGGGCAGTTCTGCCCTCTGAGCTGCCCCTGTGAGATCAGCCAGGCAAAACTGGGCCATTCTGGGGGCATCCATCTCAGGGAAACCTTAAGTCCTAAGAGCCAAATATCAACAGCGCCTGCTGCTGAGCTCAGGAGCAGGAGCAGCTGGCTCTTGTAGGGTGGCAGCCAGGGCTGCACATGGATCTGGCCTTCCTCATGGCCCTGGTGACAGGAAGACCATTCATAAGGAAATTAGGCACAACCCTTCAATGTTTTGAGTGCTGCTTGTGCAATGGCAGCATTGTTTCCAGTCACCAGGCTGACATGAAGATTCAGGCAATGGAGCTCCTCAGCAGGAGGGCCCTTTCTGAAGAAGAAGAGGAAGCAAAAGCATCTCAGTGCTGCTGGAGACTTGCTTGGGGTGTGTGGAGAACCTGTGGGGCTTTGGCTAATTCCTCTATGCAAAATGAGCAGGAGGGAGGATGCCTCAGCCAGGATTCCCCTTTAAAGATAGCCTTAAATAGCCTTCTCTGTGCATGGGCCAGACTATTTAATAGGTCAGAGTGATAATTTATGCTCCTCAAGCAGCATTTTATAAAACTCTTTGAGAAACCCTAACTTGAAAATATATATTACATTGGGGGGAAATGGTGAATAATATTTTGGGGATGATTTCTTGACCTCAGAAAGTTCATTTATTCTTCTTTTCTATTTAATTGATGAAAAGTCATGTCTTTCCCATACTTTTTCAATTATCTGTTTAAGAACTGCAACCACAAATAACTCCAAATATTTTAAGTCTATGCAAGTCACCCTAAAGGTTGACAATCCTTTATCTTTCTTCCAAATATAAGTAGATACACCCACAGTTAATTTCATGTCTTAAATACCACAGATGAAAAGTCACCTGACTCTGCAGATCACCATCTACACTTTACCATGTTCTCAGGGTACTGTTACTGAGGGATAACGTGACCTTGGTGATGTGACTGACAGTAAATTCATAGGGTCATGCTGTGTAGCAACTGGAAGAGTTAGTCTTGACTAGTGAGATGCCTCTCTGCCTTGTAGCTGTCAAAATCAAACACTAGTTTGAAATTCATTGCACTTGGTGCTTGCCAGAAAATGCAGTGCAATACAGTTTATTTAAATTCCAAATATCCTGAGTAGGGCTGAAGCTGAAGTAAACAATATCTCTAAAAAAACACTGTGAGAGCAAAGCAGTTGTAGTCATTAAGGAAACAATGAGCCTAAGCTGTTGACCAATCCTAATTCTTTTCTTGCCAAATAGAGCCATAACAATAGCCTTCTCTTTTAACAGAAGGATCTCAGAGAACAAATTTCCTCTACTGCTGTAAAATTAGAGTTGTCTTCTCACTCCCGAGTTTCCAGGAACATGAGTTTTGTGGAGGTGCCTATCAGAAATGGGCTGTTACTTGCACCTAGTAGTAGGACAAGGAGAGTGTTAGGGCAAACAAGCTTGGACAGCTTTGTAAATCAGTGGAGTTTATGTGGGCCCAGCAGGCATTTATTAGTTGGGAGATGAATCCTCTGAGGCTCTCAAATGCCCAAAGCACATCCTCACAATCCTGTGACTGCCAAGCTTGGTGAGAGCTCTTTCCTGTCAGAACCAGAGCTCCCCATCTCTGTCTCCGTCCCCATGCCAGTCACCCTCCCTTGGCCAGCAGCACATGGGTGTCCCTGCAGTCACTGCTCTGAGCTGCTGGCTGTGGTCTCATCAGACAGTGAGGAGCAGTAAGGGTATCGCCTCCTGGACTATGTCCTTAATGCTCCTACTTTCTGTCAGAGTAGCTGGCTACTGCTGGAGTTAAGGAGAGGAAGGTGAAAATAGGGATCTAGAAGTCCTAAACTCTCCATCACATAGACAGGCCGTGCTGCAGGGCCTGTCCATGCAACTCAGATGGCCTTTACCCCTTGGAATTGTCATGAAAATCTGTTTATTTTGGCAAAATGGTGAAGGTCAGGGTTTTGTATAGAGCCTCAAACACACCAAGTCTCTACTGGAACCTTTTTTTTCCTATGTCTCAAAGTTACCACCATCTGCAATGAGGGGGTACAAGCACCACGCAGGATGCTTAGAATTGCTCCACTTGCCTTTCCAGTTCAATGCTCTTCCACTGTGGAGGGCTTAGTACAGAGGGATGAGGCATTTTTTCCTGTTTCAGAAGCAGCCACAATCGTGTTTAATTTGGAGGAACCCATGGTAAGAGTGACCAAGCTGGCACACCTTTTATTAGACTGCTGCTTGCCATGATGAAGCTTTCGAGACTCAACACTTCATTGTGCTGACTGAGCTTTAGCAGCTGAAATGGCCTGGAACACGGACAGACAGTGTTGCATCTCTGATTGACACAGGCTTTGATGATGGGCGCCATCAGTCTCTCTCCTGACAGTTCCCAAGGTGTGAACATTGATGTCCAGGCATCACACTGGCAGAGATCCCATACCACTGAAGCACAGACAGTCAACAGCACCCAGGTCTGACATGCTTCAGGGCTTTCTTCATTTACCCACCTTGTCATTTCCAAAGCTGGACTTCGGTTTTGTGACACCAGGCAGGAACACAGGGAACTTGTTCTTGAGGCTTTAAATACAAATTATGCAAAGACTTTCATAAGTAGCACTTATATTCTACTATTTTAATGCTGACTAGTTGCAGTGTTGAAAGATGTTTGGCAAAGAAGCAATGGCTGAATTATATCAACTCAGTCTCACCAAGAGATGAGGAATAGGGGATTATGACATGGCATTATTACATTCACTGTTCTGACAAAGCTGCATGGTAGAATAACACAGCTTTGTCCATATGAATAAACACTCAAAGGAAAATATTAATTTGCTCCAGAAGCTGAAGCAGTTTAATGGAGAGGAAAAGCATTACTGCCACTCTGTATTGTGGTATGTGACAAGGAGTGGGAGAATAGGTGTGGCTTCTGTAAGAAGCTGCTAGAAGCTTCCCCATGTCTGATAAAGCCAATGCCAGACAGCTCAAGAACAGATCTGCCAGTGGTCAAGGTTGAACCCATGAGTGACAGCGGCAGCACCTGTGGGATGACATGTTTAAGAAGGGAAAGAAATTGCACAACAGCAACTTCAGCCAGAGAAATGAGAATATATGAGAGAAACAGCTCCACAGGCAACCAGGTCAGTGAAGAAGCAGAAGGAGAAGGCACCAAATACTCAAGCAGGGATTCCCCTGAAGCCCCTGGTGAAGACCATGGTGGGGCTGCTGTCTCACTCCATGCAGGTCCATGGTGGAGCAGAGATCCAGTTGCAGACCATGAAGGACCCCATGCCAGAGCAGAATGCTCTGAAGGAGGCTGTGACCCCTTGGGAAGCATGCCCTGGAGCAGGCACCTGGAACAAACTGTGGATCCATGGGGAGAGAGAGAAGCTCATACTGGAGCAGGTTTGCTGGCAGGACTTGTGACCCAGCCCCAGAACACTGGAGCAGTCTGTCCCTCAAAGACTGTATCCTGTGGAAGGGACTCATGCTGGACCAATTCATGCAGCCTGTGGGAAGAATTCACATTGAAGAAGTTAACGGAAGACTGTCTCCTGAGGAAGAGACCCCACACTGGAGAAGAGGAGTCCTCTTCTTAAAGAGGAAGGAGCAGCAGAGATAACTTGTTGAGCTGACAACAACCTCATTCCCTGTTCTGCAGTGGGGGAGGAAGTAGAGAAAGTCTGAGTGAAGTAAGCTGGTGGAAAAGAGAGGGGTAGGGGGAAGCTATTTTGGTTTTATTTCTCATTACCTTACTCTGATTTGTAGTAAATAAATTAATTTTCCCAAGTCAAGCCTGTTTGCCCGTGACTGTAATTGTTGAGTGACCTCTCCCTTGTCTTATCTCAAGCCATGAGCCTTTTGCTATATTTTCTCTCCCCTGTCCAGCTGAGGAGGGGAGTGATAGAGCAGCTCTTGTGGGCACCTGGCATCCAGGAGGAGCTGCTGAAATGGAGCTCAACAGAGGTAGTGCTGGGCACATTGTCCATAAAATCATAGAATGATTTAGTTTAGAAAAGACCCTTAAGATCATTGAGTTCAACCAAAGCCAAGACACCAACATTGCTATAGAAGAATGGCATGGAAAATACATGTTTTCAGACATAACACAAGAAACAAGGCATGCCAGCTCTATAGCTGCCTAAAAAAACTTTAGTTACTACTTGTTTGTTTGCAGTATTCTTTAATGACAATCTCCTCTTCTTTAGTTTTTGTTTAAATGAGTCTACCAGATGGGCATACAAGAATTCTGATTCTATTGACACTCATCTGGCAATTTCATTTAACTTAGGCAGCTTTTCATTTTCTTCTGGCAGATTTTTTTTTTTAATCTCTACCTAGAAGCTGGATTGGGTAAATACCCCACATATCTTCAAGAACACATGCCTAAACCATTTTGTTATTAAAAAAACAGAAATCTTAATTTTGATGTAAGTGGGAGGATTACCAAAGCATACAAATGTAAATAATTAACAGATACATTAAAGAAATCTGTTTCCCAGCAAGTAAACCAGAACAAAAGGCAAAATTCAGCAAATAAATTATTGGCTGCTGTGATTTGCCCATAACAAGTACATCTTCTATGCTGTCTTCTTTTTTAGAAATGAGCATTTATTTTACACAATGCAGCTATTCGTGCTTTTACTAACCTATAGCCAACACTGAAATAGGGCAAACTGCAAGGAAAAGGAGTGGTTACCAGGTGCATGCTGTTTAACATTGCTGACACTCTTTCAGCCTCTTTTCTGTTAGTGGCCTTCAACAGAATTGTAAACTTCAACTCAAGAATTACATGATTAACAGGCTTAGAACAGTTTCTGTTCATTTTGGAGTAAAATAGACACTTCAGCTTATGCATTTAAATATTCCTTGCATTTTGTGCAAGTTTAGTGTTAAACAGATCCAAAATATTTACAAGAGTTTTATAGCATCTAAACAAAATTGTGTGGAACAGTGGTTGCCATTAGAATAAGTGGTCTGAAACTTTCTTGGCAGTGTTTAATATGGCATTCCTCCTTTCTTGTGCATAAATAAAGAAAGTGTCAATGGAATTTAATAAAAGGCTGCTATGTTTTTGCTTGGATCTGAAGCTGTAATTGTAGATTGTGTAGAAGACACTCCACAGCAGGTGTGGCTTTAGCTGTTGGGTCCTGAACCCTGCCTGTATAGTAGCCCATGCTGTCATACCTGGGCTGAACTTTGCTTGCTTGTATCCAACTGAGCTGCAGCCAGTCCTGTAGAGAATTACAGAGGAGAGAAACCTTCTGTACAGAGCCCTTGAAATTGCTTATAAGTATCTAGACAATTTGGCTCACTAAAATTCTTCCTTTATATGCCTCTGTCTGCCTGTATCTTCCATTCGTAAGTCTACCCCTACAAACTGTTGGGAGTACCATTTCTATCTCACAGCCTACAGCTGTCTTTCCTTTGCATCAATGACAAACATTCTAGAAGTCAAGAGCCAGTAAGTTTGTTCACCAAATGCAAAAAGCTGTTTTCATTAGCTGGTATAAATAAAAGAGCTCCACAGAGGAGGTGAGGCAAGAAGATATGCTAGACTTATGCCAGCTGAAGACCTGCTACAGCAGCCCTCTTGTTAGAGGGTAGAAATGAGCCAAGACACATACTTCATGTTTATCACAGCACGAAGAGGGTCCTGGTTTATTCCTCTTTACAGCTCAGCCACCCTGACTCCAGCTATTCACTGACTCTGGCTGCAGCAAGTTCCTACTGGAGGTTTCCCTTGCAGCCTCTGACTGCTGGTTATTTCCTGCTGAACTATGACTGCATGGATTAGTTTGCAGACTCTGACGGCAGACTTTTACCCAGCTAGACTGTGACTGCAGGATCCAACAACAGGCTCTAACTGCACACCCAGACTGACCTCACAGCAGTGATTCCATCTCCTCAGGATCCTTCTTCACAATTCTCTCATTCCCTCTTCTTCAAGGTACCGCCTTCTTCATGATCCTCCTAACCAGCTAGCCCACTCCCTTTTACCACACTTATCTTTATTGGATATAGCTGTGATTCATCAGGGGCGAGGCTGTATTGGGTAATTAACACAGCTGTTACTTATCAGGGGCAAGGTCACCTGTATTTCCTTCTCCTACTAAGACCTCTTTCAATGAGTTTTCTAGAAATCCAGAAAACAAACTGCTGGTGTATTGCACCTTCTCTGCTCAGGATTTTCCAGCATACAGTGATTATTTGTCTAGCCTTATATGGCTTCAAGAGAAGCATTTGCATAAACAAGACAGAAAGAATTAGCAATCCCAAATATCCCTTGTCTTGGTTTAAGCTATAATTTAATCTTAAATGTTACACTAATATCAGCTGGGCTAATTACAGAAAATTCCTTTCCTGCAAAGAAACAAGTTTCACATTGCCATAGGAAAAAGTCCATACTCATTGCAGTATGGCATCTTGGTTGTTTCCTGAGTAATGGAATGGAATTCTGTCTTTTAAATGAAAAACCTCCAAGACTGCACAGCCCATACAGGTGAGCATGGTGGATAGTTTCATGCAGAGAGATGGCTCCACGCCTGCATGTTCAACCTTCTGTCTCTTCTGGATGCACTTGCACAGATCAAGCAAGTTGTTTGAAGAAACAACTGAGGATAGTAAAACCCCTTCCAGATTTATGTACTCTGCAAAGATTCACTCTTTCCAACACACCTGTATACTGTTTTGCCTCCAGTTAGTAAGTGCTATGGTTTTTTCCTTTTCAGAACTGTGATTTTAAAGGCAGCAAGTGGGCTTGTGCCTGCTGAATAATGTCAGCTTCCATGGGGGATCCCTCTACCACCCATGACCAGCTGGAGGGTGAGGGGGGCTGTGTGGGTGCTGGAGGAGCATGCTGAGGTTGTTCCTCCTGCCTTGCCAGGTACCATTTTGTCTTAGGGCAAGCTCAGACATCCTTGTCAGGGAGTACTGGCACAGTCACATTGTTCCACTAACTACATGCACTGCAATTCCCAAATGCCCACTATGTACAATGATACCTTCCTCACACAGAACAGCTCTTGCTGCAGATAACAGGCAGGATTTGGATTTCTGTGATGCTGAGATCCCTGGCTCTAATAGATACTCTTTACCCAGGTTTACTTGATAAAACTTTTGACCCAAATATCCAGGTCTCTCAGTGTGCTTGTTTTTGTTTTTTTTTCTCTAGCTATCATGCTTTGCTAGTGAAGTGTACTTTCTCTCAGAAACAGCTGGTGTCCCATGTGAGAATTGCATGTCTTTAACCAGTCAGTGTTCAAGTCAGTCCTTGATTCATAATCCAGAAAAGGCCTTTCAAACCTGCACTTTGGTATTCCATTCCTTACTATATGATTGACGTTATTGCACTGTGCACCACATCCTCAAGAATGCCACTTAGGAAGGAGAGAACCAAAGCTGAAAAGGGATAATGAAGCAGTGATGCCCAAGCAGGAGGGGCACTGTTCAGAGCAATGAGGGGTACGGTGACCAGTGATGCCTGGTGTGATGCAAAGCCAGGAGGCTGCAACAGACAGCAATCTACTAAAAATGTGGTATTACAGATGTGTCTTAAGCTTCCTGAAACCCTGTCATCTAGAGACTCCTTCTTTTTGGTATGCTGCTTTGTTTTTAAAAGCCTCTCCCAGGCAGAAGCAGTCAAGTTTTAGGAGGAAATATTCCAGGAGTGGTGAAAGACAGCCTTCTGGAGATGCCCACAACTCAGGACTCCCTTTGCTTGTCCCAGTGTGGCTTCCTGGTTCAATTCTGACTACAGTCCCTACCTTGTGCATGGCTGCTCTTGCCTCAGCTTGGTCCCAGGCTTCCTTACAGAGTGCAGTGATCACCTTGCAATGAAACAAAATGTGGGAGTGCATTTTTTAATTTTAAGTTTAATTCATAAGTTAATGTTCTTTTGTAAAATGGTTTGTTCTCTGTACCCCATTTTTGTTACCCACGTTTGATTTACCCCTGTTTTTTCCCCAGTGACAGTTCTGTGATTGGTTCTGTATTCTCCCTAAGTTTTTCCCCCCCAGAGACAGTTATCTGTCCATCACTTCATGGATAACCACCTGTTGCTGTCCATCATTTTTGGGGTCGCTCCCCACTTCTGGAAGATTCTGAGAAAGGCATCGAGTGATTGGACAGAATCCTGATTGTCACCTTCTAATGTTCATTGTATGGTTGTTTTATATGTTTGTTTATGATATGAGCCACCTCCCTGTAAAACCTTACTGGTTCCCTTTCTGTGTAACACCCCCAGTTTTAAGGTCTCACCCGAGAGTCAGCCAGGGTCTTTGGCGCACTGACTCTCAAGGTGAGGACCCCACGCTGGGGTTCCAATAAACTCGTGTGACCCAGCTTCTCCGGAGTCCCCCCTTTTCCATCCTCCAGCCATCGCCACGCGGGAGCAGCTGAGCGAAAAAGATCCCACTGGAAAAGAGTGATACCAGTGCTGAGGCTAGCCGGCTTTGAAAAAACAGGCACGGTAGCAACAAAGCACAGGTGTAGTTCTGCAGGGGGCTGCCCCATACCCAGTACAGATGAGCAGCTGCCAGGTTTGGCTCCCTATGTCCCACAGATCTTTCCAACACCACCCCACTGTAACATCACAGGTGCATAGCCTACAGTGTTCTGCTGGGAACTCATATTCAGCTCATCAGTTAACACTGTCTGCGCCTCATTTTGGATGCTGCCAACGCACATGTGTAACGTGTAGGGCACAAAGGATACTGTGTATTCACTGATACTAATGGGGACATTAGTATCAGTGGTGGCTGTGGTACCCTGAGCAGCTTGGCCAGGAGGGCCAAAGTGGTGAGTAGGTGCAGAGTCCCAGAAGCAGGTACATCCAGCAGCAGAGATGTAGGTGAGACTTTGTAGCCACTCTGTGCCAGTCCTCCGTGCACTCAGCCATGGAGCTGTGCAGCAGCGTGCCAAAGCCAACGTCTGGGCAGAAGAGGTATGGAGCTGGATTCCTGTGCAAAGCCTGCCCCTGTTATTTGCCTTCCTTTGATTTGTGCTTTTGTTTGTTTGGTCCATTTGTTTCTTTGTTTTTCCCCAAAAAATATGGTGTTTATTTTTCCCAGTATCTTTCTTATCCCTTCATAGCAGGCAAGAACTTTTGTACCCCATTTTGTTTTGGTTTGGTTTGGTTTTATTTTTGCTTAGTTTCCACAGCAGAGGACCCATTAATAATTGTTGCAGAAATATCCTTCAATTATGCAGCAAAAAGTAGATGGGGGATCTGGGTTGGGGGGTTCTGGGAAGAGTGTGGACAAGTCAGACTGTGAAATGCCTGATAGATGTAACAGTGCATCTCTCCAGTGCAAGGCTTCTGAAGCAAAAATCCCAGCCAGACATGGGGTGGAAGTCTAGAAAGAACAAAAGATGATGTGAAGAAGGAAAGATATCCCGGTATAGAAATTTCTGTATAGTGAACCCTGTGCCCACGCAGGACTGTATATCCACCCCAGCTGGGAGGGCACAAGGGGAGAAGACAGAAGGCAGCACGAGGATGCGTGTAACACGCGTGGGGCCAGCTGATATTCCCCTGGGGCAGCCTCGGAGGTCGTAGTTTCCTTGGTGAGATGTTTCCCGAAGGAGCCAGGTGCGCGCACCCCAAAGCAGGGGATGCTGCGGTCACGGGCAGCCGGGGCAGGAGGT